>SEYY01013402.1:0-2500 GCA_009176605.1 Armadillidium nasatum
TGATCAGCCAGTGATCAGATAATATATTTTGAAAGAGCAGTCTTAAATTCGTCAGACAACAGTGATTAGATATATATTGACACAGTGAGTCATAAATCCTCAGTCATTTAAATTGGGTCAACTACAGTTAGTCGCATAAATTTGATTCTACAAAGTCAGTCATTTAAATTGGTTCAACTAAAGAGAATCATAATTTGATTAGTCACATTAAGTCATTGAACTGAGTCGAGACACTACAGTCTTTAGTGTCATTCAAATCACTCGAGTCGTAACAGTCGAAAGAAAAGTCTCTCCAAGAGATATATATTTTGTGAATGTGTATAATCTACTTTTAGAGAATTTTAGATAGATCTTCATGAACATCTAGAAGATCGTTTTTGCCACCCTTCTGCGAGCTGTCGGGATGAAGATGAGCATAGTCATATAACTCCAGCAACTTTTTCATCTTGACCAACAAAGGATTGTTTTGAGAATAAAGGTACGTTTCTCTCATAAACAGTGCTTGTGCGTTAAACGTTTTCTCAATTATAATATTTAATATTATTATCCTAGCACCTCAATCCCAAATAAAATAAAAGGATAGAATTAAATTTATATTTGCTTGGTGTATAAAAATTTCCATATTTCATTCTTCGTACATATATATTTTAAATTGTTCACATTTTGTGCGAAGTCTGATAATTTATATTTTTAAATTTTACACCTAAGCACAAATTTTCATATTAACTAAAATATTCCTCCATTTTTATATTTAGTTCTATCTGGTGGCGAGAGGCTTGCTGAAGGGAAGCTGCACTGCCTTCTACAAGGAGCTTTTCCTTCGTATTCCTGGGAATTTCCGAAGCATCTAGTGTTCGAATTAATATTTGTTCTCTTTTTAAAGAGAATTTAAACTTTGGATGTTAATAAATTTATTATTTTAATCGGATATTCTTTGGAATTTTTTCCTGCAGGCTATTTATTTATTTTTTCGCTACATGGAACCCCTGGCGGGACTCGAGGTGCATTGGTCAATTAAGTTAAATCTGTGCAGTCTTCTTCCTTCGCTTGCAGTTGGTGGGCTTTCAAAAGTTTAAGCGGTAAGCTTTTCTATATTTATATTTAAAAGTTCTCTTACTAAAAATTTAGTAGAGGTGAAAATTTTTCTTGCAATATTTAAATTCATATTTTTTCTGGAGCTTAGTTCAAGGATTTATATCTGCATTGTGGAACTCTTATATTTAAATATTCGAACTTTGCTTCAAATTGAAATTTTTCATTTGAAATTACTAAAATTTAAATTTTTTGGTACTTCGATCTATTACATAGAATCTCAAATTATTCATATTTGGCAATTTGCTTACTAAATTAATCTCTTTATTAATTTGATATTTGTGTACAGATTTTAATAACTATTTTAGTTTTTAATAAATTGAGCTATTAAGCTTTAACTTATATTTTGAAATTTCCTGAATTTTTTAAATTCAGGGAATTTCTGGAAACATTTTTTTGTGTATTTCGAAATTATATTTCATTTATAAAATTTTAAGCCTTAGGCTTTCATTTAAATTTAGTTCTTTCATTATTTTCAAAAATTTCAACATTTTTGAACTTAAATTTTACATCTTTGAGCTACTTTAAATTTTTATATCATGCACGATTTTTGAGAAATCTAATTACTTATAAATTTAAAATGTCATTGAGTCTTCATTCCTTTAGAAGGAAACATTATCGCACTAAAATAGTTCAACTTAATATTGACATTAAAAGATGCCTAGACAATTATTCACCATCTCAAAAGCAACTTTTACTAAGAAAATTAAATTCCTTATCGGGATATTTAGAAGATTTAAATTCCCGAATTCAGTCCCTTATTTGGGATGAAACTAAAGAAAATAACAAAACATTATTTGAAAATGAGTTAGACGAGTGTAATTTTTACGAAGATAAAATTATTGAATCAATTTCATATTTAAAATGTAATTTAAAATTGGAGGTGATTAATACTTCTGAATCACAGCATAGTTTAAACTCTCATGAAGCTCCTTTGAGTGAACTTATCGAAAAGGAGAAAAATTTAGAAAAATCTTTTCAGGATTTTGAAGTCACAACGAATGTTCATTCAATTTTTTTTCCAAGTTTTCCAGTTCAAAATGAAGTTACTAATTGCACAGAGTTTATTACAGTTATGCACAAAAACTTAGGGGATGACTTCTCAAGATTTGAGGCAAACTCCGGTAAATTTGTAAATAAGACGGTAGATGAAAATCTCCAAATGAACAATAATGAAATATTAAAAGAAAATTCTAATACATCTTGTGAAGATGGGAAAGATTTTGCAGGGACGGAGACTCTAATTTCAAATTTGAAATCACTTTCCGAAAATTCTTCGCAGTCTAATGTTGAAGTGGATGATGTGGTAGTCAGTGAGGATTCTTTGTATCCTTTTGTGAAGTCTTCTAGTTTTCATAGGTAAATATTTACAAATATATTTCTAGTCTAAAATTAAAGTTCAGGAAAA
>SEYY01013402.1:7500-12500 GCA_009176605.1 Armadillidium nasatum
TTACTAGCTAATTTTAAGTAGATCGTGAAGAAAGATAGATGCTTTGAACCTTCTACAGATTGCCCTATATTTTGTCTAAAATTTTTAAAAATATCTCTACATTCCATTTCATAGATCATCTGGAATCATTTCTTCTTTTAAACTTAAGCATGGCTTTAGAAACTCCGATGTCAGTTGATGATTTCAGTGGGCACATTCAAAGACTCTGATAAAGTTTGGCATGTATCACTGTTCACTAAGCCTGTTCCTTTGGGTTTCCTTATTCGAATTTCTTCAATCATGCTTAGTTTACTCTCAAATCGTTCCACATCGATCAGCTCTTGTTGTTGAAGTGAGTTTCTTTTCCCTTCTTGTTATTTGTGGTACACTCAGGGATCTGTTTTATCTTCACCTCAATTCCTACTTTTCCCAAAGGTTTCTTTACCTGCACTTCTGACTATATTCATTCTTATACTGATGACTCAAATCTCATTCATACACTCATTTCACATCTGCTCTTACTTTGGAGTCTAGAGTCGCTTTAAAAGAGAAAAAAGTTGACACCTTACGGCGTTGCTCTATTCAAAGAGGGGAATTTTCTAAGAAGTTTCTTCCAAAGGACCCTTATAAGGGATCGAAATCTTCGCTCTACCGTTATACCACTGTCTTCAAGTTTGAGTGGGATTTAGACTTATGGTAGGCTTCAACCTTATAAAATTCAATTTTTTAATAACTACTTCTACATATCTTCCTCTCAGAACACACCATCCAGCTTTCCTGTCCCTTTCGACGACTTTACGGTCTCCCCTGTAAACAACATAAACATTCTTGGTCTTAAACATAAGCAACAAATTATCTTAAAAACCTCAGAGGTATCACAACAATTACTAATGTGACCTGGGAGTTCTTTTCAGGCTGTGAAAGTTGTTTCCTTACCCACAAATATTGTAGAGTCTTGCCGCTTTTGAATAGATTACTGTCCATATATCTGGGTGGTTGCCTTAGTTCTACTCTTATTTTGGATAGAGTTGAGCCTAAAACTAAATCATTAATAAATTGTCTCTTACTTTCTAATTACCTTATCCCTCTGTCTCTTCGACATGACGTTGGTGTTATATTTATTTTTCATTGGATACTACAGATGAAGACAATCGAGTATGATAACCAATAGCATTACACCACAGTTGAAGCTCCGTCTTAGCAAAATAAATATTTTGTCTTCACACGACTTTTGTGTGAAGATTGATAACTCCTCTTTCGTGTCATATTTGTTCTTTGCATTTGGTTTTTACATTCAGATTTTCATTTTGGCATTTAATCTTCCGCAGTTTAAAGCCTGTATCTGAGCACTCTTGAGAGATTTGTGTTCAGAAAAAATCTAGATCCTACTGTAGGAATATCTAAGAAAAATAATTTTTATTTTTTAACAGTTTAATAGTTTTGCATTACTTAACCAAGTCCCATTTTGTGTTAGTTTTCGACATAGGCGGTAAAAATATTAGGAAAAGATTCTTCTTTTACATTGTATTTATATAGGGTTCCCTCGCCCCCACCAACCACGAATTGCAAACACCATAAATAACCGTGTATTTTCTCATTTTTTGATATCATTCTGGGAGATTTCAATGTTCTTCCAAACCAATAACTTTTTCCTATTTCTCAAGACGTAGCTGGTTAACTCGTCTCTCTCTCTCTCTCTCTCTCTCTCTCTCTATATATATATATAATATATATATATATATATATATATATATATATAATATATATATATATATATATATATATATATTATATATATATATATATATATATATATATTATATATTATATATATATATATATATATATATATATATATATATATATATATATATATATATTATATATATATATATATATATATATATATATATATATATATATATATATATATATATATATAATATATATATATATATATATATATATATATATGTTCGATGCTTATTCAGCAAGAGAAACTAATATGTTCCCCAAAAAGATCAATAGGAAAAGAAAGTAAGAAGCCTAAAAAAATATTAGACTGAAGAATTTTGAATTGTTTGTTTTGGAAGAAAATGCAATATTTGTTTGGAAGATTAAGCCAAGTAGATAGATGAAAGAGTGGGAGTTTTGAGGCACTTCAAGTGAATCAATAATTCACTGGTCAACACGATTTTTCTGGCAATAGGTTTGAAAACAGATTCTAACTAAATTTTGGCTTCTGATTACGAATATGAACTCAATTTTTGTCTATCACATCAGGATTTCAAGATATGTCATTTTTCAGTTTTTGATGAAAATTACTCATCAGCCTATATATATCGAAGGTTTCACTATAAAAACACGTGATATTTAGTACTACATTTTTTATATTCTTAATCAAGTAAAAACAAAGATTACAAAGTTCATGTACAGCAAATCAGATATATTGACAGAATTAAAATAGAAAATAGAATAATACATATATATATATATATATATATATATATATATATATATATATATATATATATATATATATATATATATATATATATATATATATATATATATATATATATATATATATATATATATATATATATATATATATATATATATATATATATATATATATATATATATATATATATATATATATATATATATATATATATAGTGCACAGATCAATGGCAAGTGACAGTTATCTGAACTTTCTTTTCTTGGCTGATCTCTGATGTACAGCTTCTGGGTTGTCTCTCGTCAAGCTCCAGCAATAATCCGCCATCACATGTGAGTCCCAGCTGACTTGATAACGTTCTTCCATTGTTTTAATGTCCTGATGAAAACGCTCCCCTTGTTCATCGCTCACATCCCCAAGGTTCTCCGGAAAATTGTCCAAATGGCTGTGTAAATAATGAATCTTGATACTCATTCTACATCCAAGATCTCGCAGGCTCATTAGTAGCTCTTCCACAATCTCTTCATAGTTGTCTGCTTTCTTATTCCCTAGAAAATTTTGAACCACATTACAAAATGCATTCCAAGCTCTTTTTCTGTCTCATTCATTGATGTGATAAAATTTGCATCTCTCATAAGTCTTCTTATTTGAGGTCCATCAAATATTCCAGCCTTTTTCTTCTCTTCACTAAGACCAGGAAAAGTTGAACATATATAGCTGAAGCATTCCCCACTGTGATCAAGAGCTCTGACGTTCTGCTTCATCAATCCAAGTTTTAAGTGTAAGGGAGGAAAGACAATGTTCTTCCTATCGACTAGAGGATCATTGATGACATTCTTTTCGCCAGATGCCAAACTCTGTCGCTGAGGCCATTCTTTTTCCACCCAATGCTCTGCTGCAGCTCTACTGTCCCAGTAACACAGAAAACAGGGGTATTTTGTGTACCCTCCTTGCTGACCCAAAAGAAAGTTAACAATTTTCAAATCGACACAAATTAACCACCCATGAACATGATATTGCAACCTCTCAAGAACAATCTTGATATTTTTATATTCTTCTTTAAGGTTTACAGAATGTCCTATTGGTACAGAGGCATACTTATTTCCATTGTGTAACAGAACACATTTTAAACTTCTTTTGGAACTATCAATAAAAAGCCTCCAATCCCGTGAATCATATGCTGGAAGTCCCATAAAGAGAAGTAGCCCTTCTACATCAGTACAATAGACAAGCTGGCCATCTGAATGGAAGTACTTGCGCAGTTCTGCTTCCCTGTTACGATAAAATGAGACGCTTGTGCCGGGTTTCAACATTCGATTCTATTTGTAGTCTTGAAGCCAACAGTTCAGCAGACTCTTTTGGTAGATAAAGATCTCTAACCAAATCATTCAAAGCCGACTGAGTAAACAGAATTGGTTTGTTACAATCTTCATCACATGGCTGAAAAATATCTGTAGTGTCTTCTTCATCACTAGAAGAAGGTGAGCAGAGATCTTTGTCATCAATTTTTGGAAGCTTAGTAAAGATTGGTACAGGTATTTCTTCACTATGGGCAACCGGTCGAATAGCTGAAGGGATTCTTGGGTATTTCAAATATTGCTTGTTTTTCTTATTGAAACCTTTTACATTAACAAGGCAGAAATAGCAGTCATCTACATGATTATTTGGTTCCCTCCAAAACATAGGCACTCCAAACTTAAGTTTAGCATTCTTTCCTTGAGACCATGATCTCAAGGTCTCAACACAGGTTTTGCACACTTTGTGAGGAGCCCAATGCTTGTCTTGGTCCCCAAGTGGTACTTTGAAGTACGCAAAATACACGCTCTTAACAAAGTAAGTAATGTTGCGCCTCTGAGTCTTCAAAGTAAAGTTTCCACAGATATAACAAAATATATTTGGATCATTTGAGCACTGTCTTCTGTGAGATGTAGAGGCCATTGTTAGATCAGCAACACATCCTGTAGACAAATACAAGCAGGATAAAAACAATGAATAACAAATTTCATTGTAAATTTAAAAAAAAAACCATTACCGGCTGACGAGTCTTGTGTAGGTTGAAATCTGTTTGTTTACTTTCGTATCGTAAAAAATGGGAATGTTATGTGTGTGTTCAAAAGAAACGAAGATATTCTCCAGTTTATGGGGAGACTAAATGAAAAGTAAATTTACCAAACTAAACCATATAATCCTGCCCTTTTGCTACACTACTGAACAGAAGGATAATTCTTTCTTGGAATTCATGAAAATGGGATATATACCTATAGCTCAAAAACTTGATGTGATAGAGAAAATATAAGATCAGATTTGAATTCAGCACCCTCAAATTAGTCTAAAACTGTTCTTAAAGTCCATGCCAGAAAAAAAAAGTTTTTTTTTGTTTACCAGTGTTATAATTATTGTTTTCTTTGCCTGAAATTAATTCATGATAAAGAAAATATTTACTTCAGCACCATCCACAAAGCAATTTGTGATTGCAAGAATATTTTTGAAATATAAAGAGTAATATTTTTAAAAGGTATGTTATTTGCAGAAGAGAAGAAAGATGATGTGACAGATTAA
>SEYY01013403.1:2500-18631 GCA_009176605.1 Armadillidium nasatum
TGCAGCAAACTGCCATTACATTTAAAAAAAAATTTTTAAGTCAAATGCTGAAAAATCTTAAAAGTTGGATGCAGTGTTGTAAGATCATCATACTTGTAAGCCTTTTGTACTAAAATTTTACAAGTTTTTGATGTATTTAATGTAAGAAAGTCATTCTCTGCACTTCACTAGACTCAGTTTTAATTGATTTTATAATATTTTGGCTTTGTAATTTTAATATATTTAAAAAAAAGAAAATGATTGGCCGAACCTAAGTATTTTCATTTTTACTCTACCTCCCAAATCTGTAGATTATAAATTACTAGCAATGGCTTTCTGTTGATTCAGCTGTAGTGCTCTCCTTACATATGTTTTATTTCATATAATGTCTCTTTTGTTGAAGTTTAGTGTTCTCTTCATGGAGAACAGAAGAACTTTCAAGACAAAGATAATGTAGATTTCACATTTGACTTTCATAGTTTTAGTGAGTTGTGATATTTTGTAAGGCGATCTATCACCCATCCTCAAAATCTTCTTAGATCAAACACCTATATAATTAAGAACTAAATTAATTATTTTAAAAAAATAAAAACTACATAAAAAATTAAAATCTCAATATTCTTATGCAGATACATTGGATGTAGCACATCTCATAGATGATGTGTAAAATGAAATGTACTTCCGTGTAGCTGCAGGAAAGTACAACATAATTTACAAGCCAATATCAGTGACAATCAGCTGCTCCTTCATGAAATTTGATGATGATTTCAATTCAATCTTTAAGATTGCATTTACTCTTAATTAATAAAGAGCAAATTCCAATTTATTGAGATGAATTTATTTTGTTTTTTCTGAAACAGTTTGATTAAAAAAAAATAAAAAATTCCATAATTATGAATATGAAACCTGAGGCAGAATTTAAAGTTGAACTTTTAGGAAGTACCGAAGATGATGATCAAGCAATTAGCATTAATTCAGAACAAATTCAGGTATGAATTATTATTATTATTATTATTATTATTATTATTATTATTATTATTATTATTATTATTATTATTATTAGTGCATTCTTATGATTTAAAGAATGCATAACACAAAATATTATGAAAGAATTTCTTTTGAAAACCTCCATTAAGATATTAAATGTCAATGAAAGTAAAATTAATTACTTGTAATTATAAATTAAAATGTAAGAGGAAGATCTTTTTGAAACAAAGTAAGTGATAGAATTATGGAATTATAAAAAGAGTCTTCCTTTACAAGGCATATTCATTGGAAGTTGTAAAAAGAAGAAAAATCCTCAGTAAATTTTGACCATCTTGCACATGCGGTACATTTTTCCCCCCAGATATTTTCATTTGTTAAAAGCGTATGAACATCAGCTTCTAAGAAGTCAACTCTTTTTACAATAGAGAATTCCAGTAGTCCACATAATTCCCTGATATTGTTAGCAATCAAGGATAGTTATTTGCTGAGATGAACCCCGAAATTAATCAATTCTTGACCACATATTATTTTACAAAAATTTAATAGAATTCTACCAACTATTTCCTAATTCTTGTTTCCAGAATTTTTTTAACAGTGACTCTCTGCTTTACCTTTTATATAATTATTTTTCTAACATTTACATTCAAAGTTATCGTTTAGTCAAAATATAATAACATCAATTTTGTGAATCTCTGAATTTAGTTCCTCCCTATTTTTGATTTACTTGGAAGGAGGAGGATTGTTTAAAGGACTTCTTGTGTTGATAACACATTTGATTTATTTAAATGAAAAACTTAAACCATAGATGCCAGACCATTCCTTTGGTGAATATAAAGCTTACTTAATTGTTTCAACAGCCACCTATAACTTTGAAAATCAAGTTGCAGAATCAGCTGTAGAGAAAATTTTTGTACTGGAGGCTACTCCTATAAGAGATCAAATATCATTTTAGACAAAAGGACTGAGAATGGTACCTTGAGAGGACTCTTTATTCCTTTCATAGTTTACCTTTATTTTTCTATGTTGCTGATTAAAAATATTAAGAGAAAAGTTATTTAAATTTTGTTCTTGAATGATACTTGCTCGATTTGATTATTCATTAATTTTTTTTCAGTTTAACAACATTTTATATATAGAACTGAAATTCACATTACCATTGTGGTATAAAAATATAATAAAATTATTAATATTATTATTATTATTATTATTATTATTATATAAGAATCATTAATCACTTTCTAAATTGTTATAAGAAATGTGGTTATATTTGAATTTTTTAATCAATAGAAAAATAGTTAATGTAGTCGTAGTTTTAATAAAAAGTTTTAAATCAATGGTGGAAATAATTGAGTCTTTTAAACAGGAGAGAAATTGTGCCGAATTCATTGATGTGAAAAATGAAATTGAAATAAAATTAGAACCTTTTGATGTTAAGGATGAAAACACAGCGAACGATGAACATTTTGACAAAATTTGGGAATTGGATCAAAATGAGGTACCAATTAAATCTTTTAAGATAATTACGTTAGTTAATTCATTAAAGGAGTTTAAAATCATTTAATGATGCACAAATTGTAAATATATATATATATATATATATATATTATATATATATATATATATATATATATATATATATATATATATATATATATATATATATATATATATATATATATATATATATATATATATATATATATATATATATATATAGGAACCACCTCGAAATGATAGGCACCCAATTCTATGCAAAAACCCGTCTACCCACACACCCATGTCATAAAACTCTCCTCCAACCTACCAATCAAAGACTAAAACAACCTCCATCGTCCACCGGAGCCTTTTACAAACGGATCCTAAATCACATTCCCCTCCTCCCCCAATACCACACAACCAAACATATACACACTCAACTAACTCATTCATATATGATCAACAGATCTCCAAACAGCATCCTTAACGAACACCCGCAACCTTCCAAGACACTTACAAATCTCACTAGCAAGATTGAGATGCGGGCACCACCCAAACTTACAACATTACAAACACAATTTCAATTTAAACCAGGCAACATCTTCCACTTGTACCAGATGCAAAAGGGCCCCGGAGACCGTAAATCACTTTCTTTTACACTGTCCCTCCAACTGTCGCCCCAAAATCTTCTGGGGCATCACTTCTTTGAAAGATCTCTGGACGAGACCGACTGCGGCGGGAGGCTTCATTAGCGAAGTGTGGCCGCCTCAACAGGGGGTGAGAAGGTAAAGGTAAAGGTATATATATATATATATATATATATATATATATATATATATATATATATATATATATATATATATATATATATATATATATATATATATATATATATATATATATATATATATATATATATATATATATATATATATATCTCTGGTGAGCAAAAGTCAGAAGAATATTAATTTAAACCAGAATTTGAAAAGTCTCCTGAAGATGATCCAAATTAAAGACCAACCTGCCCCCGATACACAACATTTGAAGGTATGCAAGTTAAAGGATGTTGGGAAAATAGAAAAAGGGAGCGTGTTCCAGACTTTACTAGTATAGTATGTATAACACTGGACATAGCAATTAGGTTTGTGGTCAGAGAATTGGACAGAGAAGGGATGAGACTATAGAAATACTTGTAGCACGAGCTCCTCATTGGAGAAGATCCCCTACCGGAGAGTTCATTAGAGCATTGTCCGTTCTAACAGGTAAAATAAAAGAGGATGATACAACAATGGATGATACAACAATTTGACCGTTGGGGGAGACTGGAGACAGTTGATTGGAGCAAAACAGTTGATAAAACAGAAATCCGTATACTCCACCTTTTCAAGAAGAGCTTTGTTAGCTTAACCACCTTAGATTTATTAGGCATTATTCATACATCGGTGAACAGGAAGCCTTCAAAAAAGCAAGCATCTGTGGTTGTGTGAAGATATTTTGAAGAGCCTCAGAACACCCAACTTTTAGAATCTTGCTTAAAAGTAGAAATTATGTAATCATTCCAAGAAAGATGACAAGAAAATGAAGGACCAAATAAATATATTTAAATACAGAAGATGGTTTGAGTTGTGTTTTCAAAGAAAATTTCAAAGTTGTGTGGAAGATTGTCAAGTAGAAAGATGAATGAACTAATTTTTTTGAAACATTGAAGACATTACTATTTATTATCATATTTTTTCTTCTTCAATTAGAAATTTGAGAAATTTCAGAGGTTAGTCGCTCCAAAGTAACCATATTGGTGTCAATTAATTGTTGTTTTGTGGGACTTCTTTCAAAATAAAAAGAGTAATGAAGGGTGCAATCGTCTGCATAGGAGTGGATAAGTGATGAAGTAATAGAGAGATCATTTAAGAAAAGGGAAAAGGAAATTTGAGAAAGAACAGATTCCTGAGGAACACCACTTTTGATAGATTTAAATAATGAATGGTGGCTGCTTATAACAGCTGTTATAGAAAGACTGGAAAGGCAAGTTTAGAATCAAATCCTTATGACATACTCTATCGAAGCCATTTTTATGTCTAGCACCACAGCAAATGATTCACCGAAATGGCGAAGACCAGAGGACTAAGAGTTAAAGAGAAGAGATGGAAGATTAACAGTAAAGGGTTCCTTACGAAAGCCATACTAGTGATCAGAGAAGAAAATTGAAGAATCAACATGTTTTCAAATCTTTTTGTTTCGAGAACCACAGAAAGAATACCACCAAAACCATACATGTTCTTAGTGTTAAGCTCAGGGAGAGCAGAAATAATATATTTAAAAAAATTCGTAATGTATTCACTTGGTGGAGGAGGAGGATTAGCTCCGGAATTGCCTAAGGTGAAATAACGGCAAAGGTTTGAGTGAAGAGTTCAGCTTTAGCAGAATGAAAAACGGAATTTGTGCCTTCGGAAGATACCCCAGGAGGGAAAGAGGAAGAAATAAAGTTAAGAGTTGAGATTTTTTGTAAAAAGCTATAAAAGACGTGATGAAGAGGAACCAGAAAGATTACTGCATTTTCGAAAAAGAAAACAGTTTTTAGTGTTATGGAAAATAGCTTTTGCAATGATTCTGTGGTGAAATGAAAGTTGCATGAGTTTTGGAGTTTGATGATAACGTAATTCCAGAAGGTAGCAACCTTGAGGGGATTAACATGAGAACAAGCAAAGTTAACCTAAAGTTTGTTGGGTTTAGTTGAATGAAAAGAATAGAGAATATACGCCCCCATGCAAGAGATAATCTCAGTTTTGCAGTCTGTGGACTTGAAAGGACCCCACCCTTTGAAACAATAATCATTCCAGAGGAAATCAAAAAAAGTATGAAAGTAAATCTGCCAGAACCCAAAACTTTCCTCCCAACAGCCGATGGTCTTTCTTGCTGAAGAGATAGAAGAGGATGCAAAGATTAGAAGGTGATTGAAGCAACCCAGATGTGGAGGATAGAGTTTAATAATGTAAGTTAAGAAAATAGGCATGAATGTTGCCCAGGTTCATCTCCAAGGAGATCAGAGATACGAGTAGGGAGCTACACCATCGGCTCAAGGTTATTTTGGATAGAGAAATGGAAGGCAAGTTCACTGGCTGTATCTTGAGAACTAGAAGAAAGTCATTGGCGGTGGTGAATATTGAAATCCTCAAATTTGATAACTTCAGAGAAAGGAGAAAAAAAGAGAATGCTCCCTATTTTGGGAGTTTAGATAGTCAGTAGAGTTAGGAAATATATAAACAGAAGAAATTTAGTTCTCAGCTAGCAAGAATGTTTAATGAAACAAGGTGGAAAATTTCAGACTCCAATTTAGAAAACGAGAACAAACGAAATCATTGCGCACATATTCACAGCAACTGTCTTTGGCTGAAAATTGAGGACAGGTACAATAAGTGAGAATATAGAAGGGTTTGCTGTCGGAATGCTAGACACCTGAGTTTCAGTCAGAACATAAGTTGTGTAGAAGGAAAAGAGGTTGTATTCAGTAAAATGGAAATTAAAGTAAAGACCGCAAATGTTGCATGAAAAAAAAAATAGATTGCGCATGAGAGTTACTGGCTTCACCAAACCCAAACTGAAGGCTACCAATTCACGAGTGATGATGGAATGAGCGATAGATGATGGACATGGTTTGGATACAGTCTATCCAAAGTAGTAGTTTTTTTTTTTTTTTTTTTTAAGGAATTTGGAACTAATTTTTCATTGAATTTTTTTTTTCATTTGGAGTGAATTTAAAAAAATAATAAAAATTTCTATATAAATTGTTCATTTTCATTTTAATTTGATTGACTAACAAAACATTCATTATATATGTTTTTTGCAACTGGAATTTTAAAATTTGAGTGTTTTTAACAATAATAAATTCACATTTAAAGTTAATGAAAATATTTGAATTTCTTTCTACATTTTAATTATAATATTTTTCTTTACTTTGTTTTGCACAGAGCCTCATCAACAATGCTGCTGAAGATGGAAAAGACTCTGAAGTGAAAAATACTTCTAGAAACAGGGAAGTAATACATCAACAAAGCATTAAAAAAACCATCTTTGAAACCTCAGCTGCGGATATTGTAAATTTAAAATCCAAAACATCTTTAGAAACAAAGATGTCAAAAAAGTTTAAATGCTCTTACTGTAATTATGAAGGTAATACGAATTCACACTTAAAAAATCATCTGTTAACTCACAACAACAAAAAGTTATTTAAATGTTCTCAATGCTCTTATGAATGTAATGAAAAAAGAAGCTTAAAAATACATAGTTTAAGTCATGAAAATATAAAATTATTTAAATGTTCGAATTGCTCTTATAAAAGTAATCGAATAGGAAATTTAAAAGCACACGTGCTTACACATGCAAATGTTAAATTATTTAAATGTTCTCACTGCTTCTATGAATGTAATGTGAAAGCAAGTTTAGTAAGACACATGCTTACACATGCGAATGTTAAAATATTTAAATGTTCTGACTGTTCTTATGAATGTAATCAGAAAGCACACTTACAATCCCACATGCTTACACATGGAAATGTTAAATTATTTAAATGTTCTGACTGCTCCTATGAATGTAATGATAAGAGAAGTAAGAGAAGTCTTAGACTACACATCCTAAGTCATAAAAATATAAAGTTGTTTAAATGTTCTGACTGTCCCTATGAATGTAATCTGAAAGGACGATTAAAAATACACATGCTTACACATTCAAATGTAAAATTATTTAAATGTACACACTGCTCCTATGAATGTAATCAAAAAAGCAATTTAAAAGTACACATGCGTAAACATGCAAGTTTAAAAAAATAGCATAAATGTTGCATGCGAGAATTTGCGTTGATAACTTGAGGTTTGTACTGGAATACTAAGAATTGAGAGTTTAATGACCTCGTCGTCAAGATTTGACCTTGGTCACCCCTTATTAAGGGTGATTGTGCTGAGACCTATTGAGAGAGATATTTAACTCATACTTTAAGTATATGTCAACGGGTTTATATTATTATTATTATTATTATTATTATTTATTATTATTTGAGGGTGGGCTGATAAGTAAAGCCTGTTCTGCCGTAAAATCTCATACACTGCAGATAAGGTAGTGAAACAAAGACTGAAAGAAGGTCGATGGCTTTTTCAATGAACATGTAATATTATTTTTCTACATAATCTCCTCGAACATTAAAACATTTCTGCAAACGCTGAACCAACTTATCTATCGAAACCGGTTGAAAAGAAGTCTTGATCTGTCACCGCTTTCTTCACTTCATCATCTGAACCAAATCTCACTCCCCGAAGACTCTCCCTCATTTTTGGAAATAAGTGAAAATCACTGAGAGACAGATCAGTACTGTAAGGTGGGTAATGAATGACCTCAGGTTCAATCGTTGAAGCTTCTGAAGCATTTAGTCTTATTCGACGGATGCGGCTCTTCAATTTCTAGAGAGTTTCACAATAACGATCGGAGTTTAAAGTCGTGCTTTTTGGCAGTGTCCGGATAATGTCAGCGTGGGTTTACCTGCCTAGGGTTGAATCTTAAACTTTCGTACGAGACATGAGCTTGGGTGTCTGAATTCCAGTCTCGTTTTCCTTCTGGATCGTAGTGGTGTATCCACGTTTTATCTCCCTTAATCAGCAAATTAATTTGTTGAGTGTAAATGTTAATGTGTATATTGTAGCTTTGTAATATGTATAAAATTCTGTGAAAAGATAATTTGTTTTAAGTATTGTCCCTTAATATCTGATTAGTCACAAGTTTTCACCCCAAAATTTCGTGTGTTTAGTTTTAAATTAGATACCAGACTAGGAAAATCATTCATGCACATTGTTAGCACCGAACGATACACAATATTCACTCTTAAATATTTTTTTTTATTTATTTATTTTTTTTTTGTGAGGGTGTGGTCAATTATTTGGACCTAAAGCTAATATATAATAATACCTTATTTTATCACACTTTGACTTATATATATATATATATAATATATATATATAATATATATATATATATATATATATATATATATATATATATATATATATATATATATATATATATATATATATATATATATATATATAGTAGTTGTACAGTACACAGCTCACTGGAAATGCCACTGAACTAGGCTGGAAAACGGGACCATTAGTTAATCAGTCCGTGTTTCTCTTCATCTCTTTCATTCATTTGGTAAAGGCTATTCCAGACTACCTTCTGGCACTACAGCGGAAATTTGTTTTTAACGCTTAAATGTACTGAAGATGACAAGGGAGTCTGAGTAAGGAGTTGAGTCCAGACTTTATTTTTTTGAGAAATATATTAATTGTAAAGTTTTTTATATAATTATTTTTTTAAACAATCTTGTCACGTAAAACTAGCAAAAAAAAAAAATTATATATATATATATATATATATATATATATATATATATATATATATATATATATATATATATATATATATATATATATATATATATATATATATATATATATATATATATATATATTATATATCGGGCTAATTGGGGGGCAATGCGCCGCTTCTTTGCTACCTATCATTGGAGTGAATCTTGCTTTATCTCTGAGGATGCTTCTGTCTCTGCTGAAAAGGTAGGGGCAGTGATCCTTGACTGGATGGGCAGATTCATTCCATCTACAACTAAATCTTTTTCTCCTCAAAATCCATGGTTCGATGGCAACTGTTCTCTTGTCCTTCGGGAGAGAGACAATGCTTATCGTGCATGGAAAAACTCTCCTTCTCCTATCACTCTTGCTAATTTTCATTCCGCTCGGAATCGTTGCAGGGATGTTCTTCGACGGTCTAAGCGTGCTTTCATAAAAAGGAAGTGCGCTGACCTCCATGGCTCTCCTACTGATAAAAATTTCTGGCCTCTTGTCAAAAATATCTCTAATAACTTCTGTAAATCTGCCTTTCCTCCTCTTATTCGCTCTGATGGATCTATTGCAAATACTCCATCTGAAAAGGCTAATCTCTTCGGCCTCCTTTTCTCATCTAATTCCACCCTGGTCGATTCTGGCATCACTTCTCCTCTCAGGTGTCCCATGTCCCTGCCTGTAATTACACATGATCAGGTGAATGGGATCCTGAAATCTATGAACGTCAGGAAGGCCAGTGGCCCGGATGGCATTCCTCCTCGTGTTCTGAGGGAGTGTGCTTCCTAGTTAGCGCCTGTCCTCGTTCAACTCTACTCTCTATGCCTTAATACTAATACTTTTCCTCATTGCTGGAAGCGTGCATTTGTTCAACCGATCCCGAAAAAGGGTAGCCGCTCTGATCCTTCTAACTATCGACCTATAGCTCTCACTTGTGTTCTATCTAAAAATTTTGAAACTCTCCTCAACTCTCATTTCCTGGATCATTTGGAGTCTCATTCTCTTCTCTCTGATCACCAGTATGGCTTTCGACGCTCGAGGTCAACTGGTGACATACTTTCCTATCTTACTGATCTATGGTCTTCTGCCCTTAGGGACTTCGGGGAGTCTTGTGTGGTGGCGCTTGACATATCCAAGGCTTTTGACCGGGTATGGCATGCGTCGCTGCTCTCCAAGCTCCCTTCCTTTGGGTTTCCTCCTTCCCTTTGCTTACTTTTGTCTAGTTTTCTCTCAGATCGTTCCATTTCGGCACTTGTAGATGGAGCGACCTCTTCCTCTTTTTCTGTCAACTGTGGTGTTCCTCAGGGCTCTGTTTTATCTCCAACCTTATTCTTACTTTTCATTAACGATCTTCTCAACTGCACTTCTAACTCTGTTCACTCTTATGCTGATGACTCAACTCTACATTCTTCTTCTCATTTCAAATCTGCTCCCTCTTTTGCCTCTAGAGTTGCTTCTCGTCTTCAACTTTCCAATTCTATTCTTGCCGATCTGGATGGGATTTCCCGGTGGGGACATAGCAACCTTGTGAAATTCAACTCTTTAAAAACTAAACTTCTTCACATCTCCCTCTCAAAAACACCTCCTAACTTTCCTATCTTCTTCGATGGCTCTCCCGTCTCACCTGTAAATAACATTAACATTCTTGGTCTTAACATAAACAATAAACTGTCTTGGAAACCTCATATCACAATGGTTGCTAAAGCGGCCTCTAAAAAGCTGGGAATTCTGTTCAGGTTGCGAGAATTTTTTTCTTCTGAACAGTTACTCCAAATATATAAGGGTCTTATTCGCCCTTGTATGGAGTACTGTTCTCACATTTGGGGGGACTCCGGCTCCTTCCTTTCTTCTGGATAGGGTTGAGTCTAAAGCTAAGAGATTAATAAACTGTCCCCTACTTTCTAACTCTCTTGACCCACTATCTCTGCGACGTGACGTTGGCGCACTTTCCTCTTTTCTATAGGTACTACAATGGAAGGTGCTCGAGGGAATTGGCCTCTCGCATTCCTCCACCGTTGCGTCGTCCTCGTTGCACAAGGGGTGCCCTGCTTTCGCACCAGTTTTGTGTGGATGTAGGAAACCCCAGACTGGCCCGTTGTGGTGTCTCATTCTTTCCAGTCACCTCTGTTCTGTGGAATCTCTACCATCATCTATTTTTCCTCCTGTATTTAATCTTCCTCTCTTCAAGGCTTCCGTCTGTGCCCACCTGAGGGATGTGCGTTAGGTCTGTGTTTGAATGTTTTTTTATTTTTATTTTGTGTGTGCCCCCTCCTTGAAAAAGGCTATGCCCGTGAGTGACGGTGTTCTGTAAAAAAAAAAATATATATATATATATATATATATATATATATATATATATATTATATATATATATATATATATATATATATATATATATATATATATATATATATATATATATATATATATATATATATATATATATATATATATATATATATATACTCTACAACTATATTCATTTGTTCTGTGTACTTATTACCTAACTCTACAAACTAACAAAAATTCTTCGACTTTCTTAACTCTAAAATAGAACACATTCTTTCTTCTCCTTTCTCCGAAACTATCATATTAGGTGATTTCAATGTTCACCACCGCCAATGGCTTTCATCTAGTTCTCACGATCCAGCTGGTGAACTTCCCTTCTAATTTTCTATCCAGAATAACCTTAAGTAGTTGGTGCATCTTCCTACCCGTATCCCTGATCGCCTAGGTTATGAACCCAACATGATCTTTTCCTAACTTCTTACCCTTCTCCTTAGACTGATAAAATCTTTCCTCCTCTTTGAGTTCATTCCGATAACCTTCTTATCTCTGTATCTTGTTCTGTCTCTTCATGTCTTCCGCAAGAACAGGCCCCGCCTACAGCGAGACGTTTGTGGCATTTCGGTGATACTAACTGGTTTGACTTGCAGTTGTACTTTGCTGATTTCCCATGAAAGGATTACTGTTTCTGTGGTAGGGGTAACTCGGAATGTGGTAGAGAGCATAACCAAGGTGATTCTCTCTGGCATGGAGGCGTACATTCCATATTCTTTTCCTTCATCTAAACTTAACAAGCCTTGGTTTAACTCTGCTTGTGCCCGTGCTATCCGCCGCAGGGATGCTGCCTTCAGGGATTACCGTCGTCCTCAAACTCCAGATACTCATGCAACTTATGTCTCATCCCGGAATCGTGCAACATCTCTGCAACACTAAAACTCATTTCTTCGTGGAAAATGTAACAATCTTTCTGGTTCTTCTTCACGCCCTTTCTGGCATTTTGCTAAATATGTTAACTCTAGCTTTGATTCTTCCTTTTTTCCTCCTTTAGGATCTTCTGACGGTATTACTGCCTATTTGCCTTCCTCGAAGATTGAACTCTTCGCTCAAACTTTTGCCTCTAATTTAACCTTTGTTAGTTATTAAAGGAGAGAGTATTATGCGGATTGAATTTAGTGTAGTATTTGTGAGCGTGAGGTGTTTAATAAGTGAATCCCGGTTGCATAGGATGTTATATATGGTTGAAGATAAATGTAAGGTCTTTAAATTGCAGAAAATAATAATAAAAATTAATAAGAAAGAATGATAGTTTGAAATATAGGCTTATAATGAAAGGATGCCTTTTTCAGCGGAAGATTTTGAACTGTAGTTGAAAATTTAGTCTGAGTCACGGTGAAATGTTAGAGATGAGATCTAAATTGTTTGTTGGTTTGTGTGTCGTATATCAATTTGATACACACATTTAAAAGTATTCACAGATATAAAATTATTTAAGCTTTTATATAATCAATGGGGAAATAATACTATTTTTAAATTATAGTTTAAGGGTAATTAGGTGTTTTTTTGAGATGATTAACAGATGAAAGCTCGTAGCAAATTTGATTATTAAGCAAAGACTGGTAATATAGTTTAAATCGAATGAATTTCAATATATAGTTGTAACACTTGAATATGATGAGAATTGGTGGTCTAATTTAGCCTTCTCTCTTCGTCGAGTAAAACTTTTGATTTTTCGGAATAGTTTCAATGTTGATACATTGTAGGTACTTCATATAATAGTAGAACTCGGTTTGCTCCTTGGGAACCGTATTCTTATTAGGAATAGTATTGCAAATGATGTAGATTAGGGGCATTACACACAATTATTAAAAATTATTAATATAAATTAGACGTTTCGGGTCTACCCGGCCCATATATATATATATATATATATATATAATATATATATATATATATATATATATATATATATATATATATATATATATATATATATATATATATATATATATATATATATATATATATATATAAAATATAATGGGGTCGGGCGACCCCTTTTTGTTAGTTGATTGAATGAGTAAAGATTGCAGGAAAATCCCAAACAGACTCCACAATGAGGATGATTGAAAAAAGAAGCCGATGTTCGTACTGTATTAATACCAATAAAATTCTAATCACTCCAGGATGTTTACAGACCAGTACAGGCAATTAAGGATTTCAAGAGACAAACTAAGACCCAACCTGGAGTGAAACAAAAATGAGAAAAATATAAATAATACATCTTTTTGCATGAGTAATTAAATACATACATGATAAATAACATATATAATAATGAAATGTAAACACACATGTGTACGTATATATATACACACACACACACATATATATATATATATATATATATATATATATATTATATATATATATATATATATATATATATATATATATATATATATATATATATATATATATATATATATATACACAGTGGCGGCTCGTGTAAACTTCGTAAGGAGGGCTGCAAGTTTATATATATATATATATATATATATATATATATATATATATATATATATATATATATATATATATATAATATATATATATATATATATATATATATAATATATATAAAACGTACCTTACTTATTCTGGAAAGCTTGCTGATATTCTTATTTAAAAATACGGCCATATAACACATATATTTAAATATTTTAAATTTTTTTTTACTTAATCGAAAAATTCATCGTACTGCAATTTTGAGATATTTAACTAGACGCTGCCAGACGAACGATGTCGTCGAGGCAATTAAAGCACTATAATGTACTTAGTAAATAAACTTAGTATAATATTTTTTTTTAATTCCCAATTTTCTTTTATCAGAATTCTTCAAGGATTTTCAAAAAAATTAAAAAAAATATTATTATATATATATATATATATATATATATATATATATATATATATATATATATATATATATATATATATATATATATATATATATATATATATATATATATATATATATATATATATATATATATATATATATATATATATATTATTGAGAATCCGTATATTTTATATTTAATCAATGATTTAGAAAGTATCAAATACGCCCTTAAAAAAATGGCAACACTCATGTTTGTCACTAGTTACACGCTGAATAAAGCGACATTGTTTTTTGATTTGTTTACTTGCGATCTGCTATTAACAAATGATGTCGGTGTAAAATCACGTTGGCAGTTATGTTTAACATATTTTTTAACTACAAGACTTATATTGACTTAAGATATCTTCCAGAACGTAATGTATTAACTAATTAAACTAATATAGCCTAATTGTAGTTATATATTCTATTAAAAAGCCTTAGGCAGGAGTTCTTATAAAGCTTTGTGAAAGAAGTTGGGGCCTAACTTGAGCTACTCTTCCCTCATACCTTTTTAAGCTTACTATTTGTATTAAATTGACTTTTGATTGCTTGGGTTGGGTTAGTTTATTAACTTGAATTGTATGATTGTTGTGAATCATTGTTTACTCTAGGCCTTGGGTTTTGGATCAGAGATTTGTAGGTTCTTGCTTAGGTTTATGTTTATGTTTCTACATTGGCTGTAAAGTTACTGTTAAAATTTACTTATGCGCTTAAACTAATAAGCCACTCATCCAAATATAATTTAATTTGGAAATCAAAGAAACTATAATTTCATTATAGAAATTGCAGAACAATTTAAATGGTGAGTTCTTTTGTATAATTTCCTTTTATTAATTTTGTAGGCTAAACTTTTAGAAGAATTAAGGTTTATTCTTAGCAAAAGCAGAAACTATCTGCATAAGCGTTTTCAAGGGTTTCACGCCACAGAGAATCCCAATAACTTTCCAAATTAAATTATAATACTTGAACAAGATACTACATGCTTGTGATTATCTAAATGCTAAGATAGACCCGAAGTCTATTGGATTAGCCTATTTTAATCGTAATTTTACTCACCTTTAGCTTAATTAAGTTTCTTTGATTACTTGGGATTTACTTTAACTTGGATGAAGGCTTATTATGCTTATTAAATTAAATTTTACTGTTTAACAAATTGAATTACTTATTAAATTAAATTTTACTGTTTAACTAATTGAATTGCTTATTAAATTAAATTTTACTGTTTAACAAATTGAATTACTTATTGATTTTAAAATTTTCTGTTTAACAATTTAAATTGCTTGTTAATTTTGAAATGGCGGAGTTTGCTGAATGCCAATCGTTAAATTACCTTCTTATTATTGAAAGAGAGGATATGAAACGGTATATCGAGGTTATTCTTACTAAAATTAAAACTAGTCCCTGCTATTCATTTATTTTAGAGAAATTAGAAGAAATTAAAAATTGTATTAGATTATATGAAAAGGTAAATAAAGCTATTCTATCTAACATAATAAAATTTGAATCTTTAGATAATTTTTATAAAAGTGAGCGTGATAATGCTTTAGATTTTTAATTGATATTGAAGAAAAAATTGCCATTATTGCGGAGAATTTAACTAAATCTAACACCCCCTTCCCCACTAGCGAAGTGTCTGTCCCACCTTTTCCCAATTCCCCTGATTGTACTACTAATAATGGTGTTAGGCCTATTCTTAATTTAGATTTGTTGGTAAATACTACAGAAGCACGCATTTTGAAAAGTGAAATTGTAGATACTGATGTTGATAGTAGCTTGAACTGTAAATTTTATGATAATGTTGATAAAGTACAAGTACTAATGCCTCTGGATACTAGGTCTGCGCACAGCTATAACTCTAGCCCTAAAATTGCAGAATCTCATATAAATTTGAGCTCTCTGCATACTGCTTGTTATGATGTGCCTGATTTAGTCTCTCCTAAAGAAGAATTTTGCTTTCTTGGTGTTTTTAATATTAAATTTGAACAATTTGGCTTAAAATTGAGCTTTAATAATGTAAAACTGGGACATAGTATGAACTCATGGCTTGATTTGCATGACTTTAAG
>SEYY01013404.1:5000-17500 GCA_009176605.1 Armadillidium nasatum
AAAAAAAAATTATTATTATTATTATTATTATTATTATTATTATTATTATTATTATTATTATTATCATTCTATGTTTATATGCATTTCACCATATTATTATTATTATTATTATTATTATTATTATTATTATTATTATTATTATTATTATTATTATTATTATTATTATTATTATTATTATTATTATTATATTAGTAGGAGTAGTAGTATATTATTATTATTATTATTATTATTATTATTATTATTATTATTATTATTATTATTTTCGATATATCGTTCCGATATATCGATAAAATTGCATTGAATCATCGATATTTCGGTCAATATTTCATTCGATATATCATTTGAGCTCTTTGCCGTTCTAAATGCCGGACTGGATGCCGATCTAAATTATTATTATTATTATTATTATTATTATTATTATTATTATTATTATTTATTATTATTATTAAAATTATATTATTATTTATTTATTATTATTTATAATTATTTTTATTATTATTATTATTATTATTATTATTATTATTATTATTATTATTATTATTATTATTATTATTATTATTATTATTATTATTATTATTATTATTATTATTATTATTATTATTATTATTATTATTATTATTATTATTATTATTATCATTATCATTATCATTATTATTTTCGATATATCATTCCATGTGTTATTACATTGAATCATCGATATTTTGTTCGATATTTCACGTGATATATCATTCGGACGCCTGACTAGATGCCGCTCTAAATTATTATTATTATTATTATAGTAGTAGTAGTAGTATTTAGTAACATTATTATTATCATTATTTTCGATATATAGTTCCAATATATCGATAAAATTACATTGAATCATCGATATCTTCATTCGATATATCATTCGTGCCTTGCTGTTCTGAATTGCCGTTCTTGTTTACCTTTCTAGTTTGCCGGTCTAAAATTGCGCTCTAATTTGGAGCGAAAACACACTAATCCCGTTCTAATTTGGCGCGAAAATACAAAAACCGGTCTAATTCCGGTCTAAATTCACTCCATTGGAAAATGCCGGTCTAATTCCGATATTTTCCGATATTATAGTTGCACTGTCACCGATTTTCTGGTCTAGCTCCGTCCTAGCTCTCTAGAACGGCGCTAGACCGGCATTTGCGGTGATAGTGCACTCTATGCTACTATATATATATATATATATATATATATATATATATATATATATATATATATATATATATATATATATATATATATATATATATATATATATATATATATATATATATATATATATATATATATATATATATGAACAGTATATCGAACTACGATTTAAGAGTACGAGACTATGTCAATTCATCTCTTTCATTTGTGTGTTGAGAAATACCTTCTTGGGTGGACTTAATTTATTTGCTTCAACTATTGCTCTTGGCTCCATGACCAATTTTAGTACGTTAACCAATATCATATTACTCGGGAGTATATGTACACTATATTCATCGATCGTAAGTATTTATTTTAAATTAAAATGAAATAATATGTTAATTTAAATTTGAGAATATTCTAATTTTCACCACATTGTTTCATTAAATAATACATATTCACGTATACAAACACTCCTACACATATAAACCTACACCCACACCCACACTTATAAAATAAAAAAAATATATATATATATATATATATATATATATATATATATATATATATATATATATATATATATATATATATATATATATATATATATATATATATATATATATATATATATATATATATATATATATATATATATATATATATATATATATATATATATATATATATATATATATATATATATATATATATATATATATATATATATATATATATATATATATATATATATATATATATATATATATATATATATATATATATATATATGTATTAAAGCAAATGTATATCTAGTGTGAATCATTGATAAAGTATGTAATCAATAATATATTCGTTACTCTTTAGATAAAATTTGTTATTTTTGACATAAAATCATTTGTATTTGATGTCAAAAGCTGTTTTAAGTGCATCACATAATATTTTTATCTAAATATGTACAACGTTTAATCAGATGAAGCCTAGGTTATAAGGTTAGTTATGCAAGGTTGCAAAACAACATTGTTTTGTTGCAAAGCAATGTTGATATGTTTCAAAGCAACAATGAACCACACACAACTACCCTCTTTTCCGTAGAGACTCTCAGACAGAGATGATTCCTGTTTTCTAGGGTGGCTCATGTAAGGGTTACCCACCGAAGGTGTAACCCCTATCCACATTAAAAATCAATATTGGTACTCTATAGAAAAGGGGTTTCAAGTTATTTTTTGGGGTACATCCCCATTCTTGCTTAAAAGCGAGATTTACCTGACTGTGCAGCACGCGCAGATCACAGCCACACTCACCCGGTTATAAATAACCCAGTCAGCAGGGGGATATTATTATTATTATTATTATTATTATTATTATTATTATTATTATTATTATTATTATTATTATTATTATTATTATTATTATTATTATTATTATTATTATTATTATTTATCATTTAAACTAATTTCTGTAATTTTTTGGTTTTATACATCTTTCTATTATTTTTATTATTATTTTTTTATTATTTTCACTATTATCATTATTATTATTATTATTATTATTATTATTATTATTATTATTATTATTATTATTATTTTATTATTTTATTATTATTATTATTATTATTATTATTATTATTATTATTATTATTATTATTATTATTATTATTATTATTATTATTATTATCATTATCATTATTATTATTATTATTAGTATTATTATTATTATTATTATTATATTATTATTATTATTATTATTATTTATTATTATTATTATTATTATTATTTATTATTTTTATCTCTTTATTCTTTTAAATTTCTTCTTATAGTTCTTTTTCATCCTATGAGCAAAGCTTCAGTAGAGTTTATTTGGATATTTCTCGTGTTTTACTAAAGTTATGATTAGTCCTAAGAATAAGCTTAAATGACAAGATGACCTTATGATTACATATATAATATATATATATATATATATATATATATATATATATATATATATATATATATATATATATATATATATATATATATATATATATATATATATATATATATATATATATATATATATATATATATATATATATATATATATATATATATATATATATATATATATATATATATATATATATATATATATATATATATATATATATATATATATATATATATATATGGTGGTTAAATTTTAAGGGCCGATGTTGATTTTGAATAAAACACAAATTACTTAGGAATTTATTGTCATTTCTTTTTATTATGATAATATGGTATGGTTCAATTATGTATGGAACAAAATATCGGCCAAATGGCCGCCGCGACCTCGGCGGCACACCTCCATCCGATGGTCCAAATTTTCGATGACGCTGAGGCATAATTGGGGTTCTATGCCGTTAATGTGCCGAATTATCTCATCCTTTAGCTCTTGAATTGTTGCTGGCTTATCGACGTACACCTTTTCTTTCAAATAACCCCAAAGAAAGAAGTCCAACGGTGTCAAATCACATGATCTTGGCGGCCAATTGACATCGCCACCACGTGAGATAACACGGCCATTGAATTTGTCGCGCAAAATAGCCATTGTTTCGTTAGCTGTGTGGCAAGTGGCACCGTCCTGTTGAAACCACATATCGTCCACATCCATACCTTCCAATTCGTGCCATAAAAAGTTCGTTATCATCTCACGATAGCGAACACCATTCACAGTAACTGCCTGACCGGCCTCATTTTGGAAAAAATACGGCCCGATGATGCCGCCAGCCCATAAACCACACCAAACAGTCACTCTTTGTGGGTGCATTGGTTTTTCGACAATCACTCTTGGATTAGCATTCGCCCAAATGCGGCAATTCTGCTTATTGACGAATCCACTGAGGTGAAAATGTGCCTCATCACTGAAGATGATTTTCCTCGAAAATTGATCATCCACTGTTGCCATTTCTTGCCACCATTCTGACCATTGACGACGTTTTGTATGGTCAAGAGGCTTTAGTTCTTGAGTCAATTGCACCTTGTAAGCGTTTAAATGCAAGTCTTTATGCATAATGTTCATCAACGACGAGCGTGAGAGGTGCAATTGTTGGGCACGACGACGAGTTGAAGTGGATGGCTCCTCAGCCACACTATCGCGAACAGCAGCAATATTTTCTGCAGTACGAGCTGTACGAGCATGCACTGGTCTTTTCAAATCTCCTACAGACCCGGTTTGCTCAAATTTTTTCACGATTTTTCCGATTGTACGCACATTTGGACGATTAAATTGACCAAAAAAATCACGAAGTGCACGATATGCATTTTGATTTGAACGCCCATTTTCATAATAAGCCTGAATAACTTTAACACGTTGCTCCATTGTGTATCTTTCCATGGTTCAAATTGAGTAAGTCTGAAATTGAAAAAAGTCAAATGAAATGCAGTAAAAAACTTGACGTTTAGGTGTGGTTCACATTCAACATCGGCCCATACAATTTAACCACCCATATATATATATATATATATATATATATATATATATATATATATATATATATATATATATATATATATATATATATATATATATATATATATATATATATATATATATATATATATATATATATATATATATATATATATATATATATATATATATATATATATATATATATATATATATATATATATATATTAGATGTGTGTGTGTGTGTGTTTGCTTTTATATATAAAAAAAATAATTGAATGACTCTTAAAATGGAAAATTTTTATGAAGGCCGCAAGAATTTTCCTCAGTGTCCGCATGAAGCCCGCAGGTCGCAGGTTTCTCATGTGTGAACATAGCTTATTACAGTAGCAGGTAGAATAAGAGGGATACCATTAAAACAAGTATTAAAAATGAAAGCTCTCGGTCTGGATACGTAACTTGAACTGGCCTGAAATTGCAGAAGGTCCATAGTGTTCCATATTCGTGTTGAACCTACTTCGACTCACTGTAGAAATTTCCACCCCATTTACAAGAAGTTCATGTGATGACGCTTTCTACATTTTTTTAATCTTGCAGTTATGGCATCCTTTCTATTAGACCTAAGATATATTAGGCCTTTAACTATGGTTATCTACTTAGCATCACGTAAAGAGAGTCTTACGGTCCTATATGTATTCGATGGAATTTCTTTATGATAATGTTAATTTTTATCTATCGAAGTTTGTAAGCACCGATGTGAGCACCATATGTATTGTAAACACCGATGTGATTGCTATATATATATATATATATATATATATATATATATATATATATATATATATATATATATATATATATATATATATATATATATATATATATATATATATATATATATATATATATATATATATATATATATATATATATATATATATATATATATATATATATATATATATATATATATATATATATATATATATATATATATATATATATATATATATATATATATATATATATATATATATATATATATATATATATATATATATATATATATATATATATATATATATATATATTATATATCAGGGAGGTTTTAAGGCGATAATTTGGACCGATGTTTTTCAATTCTTTTTGATGGTGATAGGAATTGGAATGGTTGTTGCAATTGGTTTTTATCAAAATGGCGGAATCATCGAGACTTTACATACAGCCTCCAATGGAGGAAGGCTTGAAATGTTTGAAGTATGTGTTCAGCATTATATGTTGAACAAATATATTTCTTTTCATAATTCTGAATATATATATATATATATATATATATATATATATATATATATATATATATATATATATATATATATATATATATATATATATATATATATATATATATATATATATATATATATATATATATATATATATATATATATATATATATATATATATATATATATATATATATATATATATATATATATATATATATATATATATATATATATATATATATATATATATATATATATAAATATTTCCATATATTTATATATCACCTTCTTATCTCTGTATGCTATTCTCTCCCTTCCATTGAAAGGAAACTTTTGTGGCATTTCGGTGCCGCAAGCTGGTCGGACTTGAGGTCGTACTTTGATTTCCCGTGGAATGATTATTGCTTCCGTGGAAGGGGTCACTCAGAGTGTGCAGAACGCATTACCGGGGTGATTCTCTCTGGCATGGAGGGATACGTTCCATATTCTTTCCCTTCTACTAGACCTTAAACATCTTGGTTCAACTCTGCTTCTCGCGCTATCAGCTGCAGGGATGTTGCCTTCAAGGATTGCCGTCGTCTTCAAATTCCAGAAACCCACGCAATTTATATTTTATTTTCGGAATCATGCAAAATCTATCCTTCGTAACACTAAAAACTCTTTTTTTTCTTTAGAAAATGCAATAATCTTTATAGTTTCTCTTTCTCTCGCTCTTTCTGGCATTTTCCAAAAAATGTCAACTCTAACTTTGCTTCTTCCTCTTACACTTTAGTATCTTCCGACGGCACAACTGCTGTTTTACCTTCCTCTAAAGCTGAACTCTTAGCTCAGACTTCTACATCTAATTCAACTTTAGACGATTCTGGAGCTATTCCTCCTCCTTCAACACTATCCAACTCATTTATGCCTAGAATTAGAATTTCTTCTAAAGAAGCCATTTCTGCTATCTCTGAGATTAATACTAAGAAGGCGTACCGTCCCAATCGTATTCCTCATGTGGTTCTAAAAACTTGTGCTTCCCAGCTTCCACCTTGCCTCGTTAAACTATCTATCTATCTATCTATCTATCTATCTATCTATCTATCTATCTATCTATCTATCTATCTATCTATCTATCTATCTATCTATATATATATATATATATATATATATATATATATATATATATATATATATATATATATATATATATATATATATATATATATATATATATATATATATATATATATATATATATATATATATATATATATATATATATATATATATATATATATTGTCTTTGTCTATCTACTTCAACTTTAACTTATTGTTGGAAACGTGACCTCATCTAGCCTGTGTCGAAGAGGGGGATCCTCTCAACCATCAAACTACCGTCCCATTTCTTTGACCTCCGTTCTCTCTAAAGTTTTCGAATCTATCCTTAACAGGGAGATTTGGAAACATCTCAATTCTTCTAATTTTATCTCTGACCGCCAGTATTGCTTTCGTATTGAAACGCTCTACTGGTGATCTTTTTTCCCTTTCTGGCTCTTAGTCCTAAGCTCTTCGGAATTTCGTTGAATCCTTTGCTGGGGCGCTGGACAAATCGAAAGCCTTTGATACAGTCTGGCACAAAGCTTTGATTTCTAAACCTCCCTCTTTCGGTATCTACCCTTCTCTCTGTGATTTTCTCTCTAATTTCTTTCCCGGTCGTTCTATAGCAGTTGTTGTAGACGGCCACCGTTCTTCCTTTAAATCTATTAATAGTGGTGTTCCTCAGGGTTCTGTCCTATCCCCAACACTTTCTGCTTTTCATTAATGACCTTTTCTCTATAACCTTATTTCCTATCCACTCCTATCTCCTATCCACCCTTCATTACTCCTTTCACTCTGAAAGTCGTCTCTCCCAAAAGGAGTTAATAGATGCAAGGAGGGTAGCCTTGGGGCAACTAACCTCTGATCTTTCTCGGATTTCAAATTGGGGAAGAGAAAACATGGTTGTTTTGAATGCCACAAAAAGTCAGTTCCTTCATCTCTCCACTCAACACAGTCTTCCACACAACTATGATATCTTCTTCTTAGCACACAATTAAAATTTCATATATTCTTAATATTTTCGGTGTTTGTTTTTCTCGTGATCTTTCTTGGAAGGAGCACATTACTTATCTTTGTAAATAAGCTTCTAAGAGGTTGGGTGTTCTGAGGCGCCTTCAGAATTACTTTGCGCCACCCAAGTTACTTGCTCTTTATATGAGTGTTGTTCGCCCCTGTATGGAGTATGCTTCGCACATCTGGGGTGATTCCGCTCATACAGCTCTCCTTCAGAAGGTGGAGTGGAGGGCTTTTCGTCTCATCAACTCTCCTGCTCTTACTAACTCTCTCCAATCTTTTTCTGCCCGTGGCATTGTTGCGTCACTTTTTCTTTTCTATCGCAATTACAACGGACACTGCTCTTCTGAACACTCTCGTCGCATATCCCCTCCATTGAGAAGAGCTCGTGCGTCAGGCCTTTCTACACACTCATCCTTTCTCTGTCCATCTCTCAGACCCCAGACTTAACCGCTATGCTCAATCTTACATTTACTCTACTGATAAAGTCTGAAAAATACACCCTTTATTTGTTTTTCCAACTTCCTTTGACTTGCATACTTTCTAACGCCGTGTATCTGGACATGTAGGCCTCTATCGATGAAGATCGTTTTTTATCAACTCCTGTGGAATTTGGTAGGAATCCGGCCTTTGTCTACTGGGGTATATATATATATATATATATATATATATATATATATATATATATATATATATATATATATATATATATATATATATATATATATATATATATATATATATATATATATATATATATATATAATATATATATATATATATATATATATATATATATATATATATATATATATATATATATATATATATACTATATATATATATATATATATATATATATATATATATATTATATATATATATATATATATATATATATATATATATATATATATATATATATAACGATATTCTTGTAGGAGAGAATTTTTTACCTTTGTGCATTTCTAGGTAGTCAGTAATAGAAACATTTGTTTGTGGGATTTCTGTTTCCACTTTAGCTCCTTATGGTAGTAAAATCAGAATTCAATTCATTTACCATAAGTTGCTTGTCAATCACTTTTTCGTCTTTAATTTTTATTTCCAGAATTAAAACCATTTATTTTTGCGACGATTTAACGTGTCATTTATCAACTGCAATGTCGACTGAGCATCATTTTGTGACATAAATGACGAAAAAAATTGTAATAAAGAAATGTTTTTTTCAGAAACTATAAGAATTTTTTTTTTTTTACTTATATATTCCCATAAAAATAATTTAACTATATTCTTATTTTTTTTTTAATCTATAGTATGAACCTAAGTCCCTTCGAGATGCATACTTTCTTCAACGCGTTAACTATGGGATTTTTTTTGTATTTACCAGTCTACACCTCAGATCAAGTTCTCTTCCAAAGAACAAGTTCCGTTAAAACTCTTAAATATGCTAAGAGGTAAGACGATTATAATATAGAAGCACTATCGTTGACAGGAATAATGCACTATTGCTTGGTTCGATCATTTTTCAAAGTAACATGGGTCTAATATATATATATATATATATATATATATATATATATATATATATATATATATATATATATATATATATATATATATATATATATATATATATATATATATATATATATATATATATATATATATATATATATATATATATATATATATGCAAAAGTTGCCTCCTCGTTCTTTCATCCTATGGTGCCCATTCTCCGATAATTGATCCCTATATATTTTCAATAGGATTTAAATCATATCCTCTTGGTGGCCATAGTAAAACATCGAAAATCTGCTCATGATCTGCGGACCATTTCTTTACTTAAAATGTAAACTGGCAAAAATAATTTTTCAATTTTTCATGAAAAAAAATTATTTTTAATTTCTCTAACGTTAAAAATACAACTTTATTATTTATTTTGACCTGCCTCACTGTCACCAATTTAATTATTTTAAAAGTTTTAAAAATAATTAATATTCCTTAAAATTTGTTAAATCCTACAAACTAGTTCGACTTAACCTAACTTTGACTTGAAAGGTTAAAAGTACGAATAAGCTTGCTCTTTCATCTTATGAATAAAAAAAAATGAAAATAGCTAATATATCAACGCACTGCTTCGATATATATATATATATATATATATATATATATATATATATATATATATATATATATATATATATATATATATATATATATATATATATATATATATATATATATATATATATATATATATAATAATATATTATGAAAATAATCAAATAATAATATTATAATAATAATAATAATAATAATAATAATAATAATAATAATAATAATAATAATAATAAAAATAATAATAATGATAATAGTAATAATATAATAATATAATACTAATTATTAAAATAATAATAGTAATAATTATGATAAAAATAATAATGATAATGATAATAATAATGATAATAATAATAATAATAATAATAATAATAATAATAATAATAATAATAATAATAATAATAATAGTAATAATTATAATAATAATAATGATAATAATTTCAATTTTAATATTTTATTAAGAGGCACAATTACAGATAATGTATCTTTTCAGTAGGTCCTATTCTACTAGATACAATATTAATAATTAGTTAATTGTACAATACTCTGAAAAGGGGCTACTAAGGGGATACACATTGGTTTCCATTGAACCCCAAAGTTTAGTTGATAAATAATAATTATAATTTAATAATAATATTAATATTGGAATAATAACAATAATGACTTTCAGAGTGATGTCTTACAACGTCTTTGGGGTATTCGTAATATATTTTTCAATATTTATATGTGGCTTGATTGCCTACGCCAGTTACGCTGGATGTGACCCAACACTTTTGGGGATATTGAAGAGGAAAGAAGAAATACTTCCCTATTTTGTTATGAATAAAATGGGTTCTATTCCGGGACTTCCTGGAATTTATGTTTCAGCAATCATTAGTGGATTGTTGAGGTAAAGCCCATATATATATATATATATATATATATATATATATATATATATATATATATATATATATATATATATATATATATATATATATATATATATATATATATATATATATATATATATATATATATATATATATATATTATATATATATATATATATATATATATATATATATATATATATATATATATATATATATATATATATATATATATATATATATATATATATATATATATATATATATATATATATATATATATATATATATATATATATATATATATATATATATATATATATATATATATATAAGACAGGACGAAAGTCCTACCTGGGGTATGGTATAAAAAAAAATATATATATATATATATATAAACGTTAGAAAGGCATTACTCCCCGAGATTAAGGGAGTGTGCCTCTAAGCTAGCTAGCTCCATCCAACGCGCTCAACAATGCTGTTTGTTCTCGTGTCTCTCATTTAGAGTCTTCCGAATTTTCCACCTGTAGCTAAGGTTCTCTTACCATTCTATGACTAAATTCATTTGTTCTGTTTATTTATCTCCCTAATTCTGCTGACTATCTGAACTCCAAAATAAAGCACATTCTCTCTTCTTCTCCTTTCTCTGAAATCATCATATTAGGTGATTTCAATGTTCACCACTGCCAGTGGCTTTCTTGTAGTTCTCATGATACAGCTTGAGCAATTGGTGCAGATCCTTACTCGGATTCCTGATCGTCTTGGAGATATACTCAACATTCTAGACCTTTTTAAACTTCTAATCCTTCCCCTTATTCTGTTAAACTCATTCCTCCTCTGGGTTCCTCCGATCACCTTCTTATCTTGTATCCTATTCTATTCGTCAAGCCTTCCGAGGAAAAGACTCCCTTATATGGAAAGAAACGCTTGGAGCATTTTAGTTCAGTAAGCTGGTAGTACTAGCGGTCGTACTTCTTCGATTTCCCGTGGAATGATTATTGCTTCCGCTAGAGGGGTTCTCTCGGATTGTGCGGAACGCATTACAGAGATGATTCTCTCTGGCATGGAGGCGTACATTCCATATTCTTTCCCTTCTACAAAACCCAAAAATCCTTGGTTTAACTCTGCTTGTTCTAATGTTATTCTCCGCAGGGATGATTTCTTCAGTGATTACAGTCGTCTTTAAACTTCAGAAAATCCCGAACTTATATTTCATCCCGGAATAATGCAAAATCTATATATCGTAACGCCAAAAAACTCTTTTCTCGGTAAAAAATGCAATAATCTTTCTGGTTCCACTTCCTCACGATCTTTGTTTCATTTTTCCAAAAAATGTTAACTCTAATTTTGCTTCTTCCTCTTTCCCTCCTCTAGTATCTTCCGACGGCACAACTTGCTGTTTTACTTTCCTCTAAAGCTAAACTCTTCGCTAGAACTTTTGCATCTAATTCAACTTTACACGATTCCGGAGCTATTCCTCCTCCTTCAACCCCCTCCAACTCATGTATGCCTTAAATTATAATTTCTTCTAAAGACGAGATATATATATATATA
>SEYY01013404.1:22500-30000 GCA_009176605.1 Armadillidium nasatum
TATATATATATATATATATATATATATATATATATATATATATATATATATCTTCAAGTCTTCCGCAGGAAAGACCCCCTTCTATTGAAAGGAAACGTTTGTGGCACTTCGGTGCCGCAAGCTGGTCGGACTTGCGGTCGTACTTCTTCGATTTCCCGTTGGAATGATTATTGCTTCCGTGGGAGGGGTCCCTCGGAGTGTGCAGAACGCATTACCGAGGTGATTCTCTCTGGCATGGAGACGTACTTTCCATATTCTTTCCCTTCTACTAAACCTAACAAACCTTGGTTTAACTCTGCTTGTTCTCGCGCTATCCGCCGCAATGATGTTGCCTTCAGGGATTACCGTCATCTTCAAACTCCAGAAACTCACGCTACTTATATTTCATTCCGGAATCGTGTAAAATCTATCCTTCGTAACACTAAAAATTCATTTCTCCGTAGAAAATGCAATAATCTTTCTGGTTCCTCTTCTTCATGTTCTTTCTGGCATTTTGCAAAAAATGTCAACTCTAACTTTGCTTAGAATTTCTTCTAAAGATATCATTTCTGCTCTCTCTGAGCTTAATAATAAGAAAGCGTACGGTCCTGATGGTATTCCTCCTGTGGTTCTCAAAACTTGTGCTTCCGAGCTTGCACCGTGCCTCGGTAAGCTATTTCGTCTTTGAATCTCTCTACTTCAACCTTCCCTTCTTGCTGGAAACGTGCGCTCATTCAACCTGTGCCGAAGAAGGGGGACCCCTCTCAACCCTCCAACTACCGTCCTATTTCTTTGACCTCCGTTCTCTCTAAAGTTTTCGAATCTATCCTTAACAGGAAGATTTGGAAATATCTCAATTCTTCTAATCTTATCTCAGATCGCCAGTATGGCTTTCGTAAGAAACGCTCTACGGGTGATCTTCTTTCCCTTCTCTCTGACTCTTGGTCCTCCGCTCTTCGGCATTTCGGTGAATCTTTTGCTGTGGCGCTGGACATATCGAAAGCCTTCGATATAGAGTCTGGCACAAAGCTTTGATATCTAAACTTCCCTCTTTCGGTATCTATCCTTCTCTCAATGATTTTCTCACTAATTTTCTTTCCGGTCGTTCTGTAGCAGCTGTTGTAGACGGCCACCGTTCTTCCTTTAAATCTATTAATAGTGGTGTTCCTCAGGGTTCTGTCCTATCCCCAACACTTTTTCTACTTTTCATTAATGACCTTCTCTCTATTACCTCATCTCCTATCCACTCCTATGCTGATGACTCCACCCTTCATTATTCCTTCCAGTTTGAAAAACGTCCCACCCAACAGCAGTTGATAGACTCGAGAAGGGTAGCCTTGGAGAAACTAACCTCTGATCTTTCACTTATTTTAAATTGGGGCAGAGAAAACATGGTTCTTTTCAATGCCTCAAAAACTCAATTCTTTCATCCCTCTACTCGACACAATCTTCCACACAACTATGATGTCTTCTTCGAAAACATACAACTCAAACCTTCATCTGTTCTTAATATTCTTAGTGTTTCTTTTTCCAGTGATCTTTCTTGGAAAGATCACATTACTTCTCTTTCTAAATAAGCTTCTAAGAGGTTGGGTGTTCTGAGGCGCCTTCAGAATTACTTCACGCCACCCCAGTTGCTTGCTTTGCATAGGGGTGTTGTTCGCCCCTGTATGGAGTATGTTTCGCACATTTGGGGTGGTTCCACACATACAGCTCTCCTAGAGAAGGTGGAGTTTAGGGCATTTCGTCTCATCAACTCTCCTGCTCTTACTAACTCTCTTCAATCTCTTTCTGCCAGTCGAATTGTTGCGTCACTCTCTCTATACTATCGCTATTAAAACAGACTCTGCTCTTCTGAACTCTCTCGTCGCATACCTACTCCACTAAGAAGAGCTCGTGCGACACGCCTTTCTACAGTCTCATCCTTTCTCTGTCCAACTCTCCGACCCCAGACTTAACCGCTATGCTCAATCTTACATATACTCTACTGGTAAAGTCTGGAACACACTCCCTTCATCTGTTTTCCCAACTTCCTTTGACTTGCATACTTTCAAACGTCGTGTATCTGGACACGTCGGCCACCATCGGCCATGATAATAGATCTTTCCCAACTACGGTGGAATTTGGTAGGCCTCCGGCATTTGCCCACCGGAGGAGATATAATATATATATATATATATATATATATATATATATATATATATATATATATATATATATATATATATATATATATATATATATATATATATATATATATATATATATATATATATATATATATATATATATATATATATATATATATATATATATATATATATATATATATATATATATATATATATATATATATATATATATATATATATATATATATATATATATATATATATATATATATATATATATATATATATATATATATATATATATATATATATATATATATATATATATATATATATATATATATATATATATATATATATATATATATATATATATATATATATATATATATATATATATATATATATATATATATATATATATATATATATATATATATATATATATATATATATATATATATATATATATATATATATATATATATATATATATATATATATATATATATATATATATATATATATATATATATATATATATATATATATATATATATATATATATATATATATATATATATATATATATATATATATATATATATATATATATATATATATATATATATATATATATATATATATATATATATATATATATATATATATATATATATATATATATATATTATATATTTGGTACACATAATTTTCTACTTGCAAATATTTTTATATTTTTGGTTACATCAATTTAAATAATGCTGATTACTTAAGAAGGAAAGAGTGCTTAATGTTAATTATAACCTTGATCATTGTAGTGGTTCCTTAAGGGCCATGAAAGAGATAATGGTGTACTGACAGTTTTCTCTTCGTATATTTTTATAATATATTTCGCTAATAATTGTCTCCCATTTTGTATGTTATAAAGTAAATTATTTATGAAGGAGAATTAGGTTATTCTTTTTATTATTATAGGCATAAATGAAACATGGCAGAGAAATACATGACGTAATACGGTATTAACAAAAATTTTGAAACTAATAAGATCCTTGTTACTATTCCAATAACCTTCACGTATGTTGTAATGTTTCTTTAATACTATTCGGATATTTACCTGATATTCACTTATCGCATGCGACAGAAACTGTTTCTCATTTTCATCATTCTTTAAGTTAAAATACTATTTTATTCTTCGGTTAACTTAATGTTTCTTTCAGCCACATCGTCTGACACCGATAAAATTTTAACGGTTTGTTGTTCATATTTCTAATATCTTCTTCTCTCCCATTATTACTAATCCCAGTCAAAAAAAAATTGGTGCAAATGTTAAATCTTGAAAATAAGTTGAGTGTACACTATAGGTAGTGAAGAATTTCCTTGTAATCGCTCATTAGTACGTCCTTCACCTTGTCTTGATGCTATGACTCACTTTGATGTTCATTTCATCCACTTGCTCAGTTGTCCTCATTGAACATATTAATCTCCGTTTCTCAAATAAACAATCATCATAGATTATTAATCCAACCGAATAAATTATCATCTTTGATTGATAATGCAATCATCTCTAATAGCATTGACGTTTACTTTTAATATAATAATAATAATAATTATTATTATTATTATTATTATTATTATTACTATTATTATTATTATTATCGTTATTATTATTATTATCTTTTTTATTATTATTATTAATATTATCATCATCATCATCATCATCATCATCATTATTATTATTATTATTATTATTATTATTATTATTATTATTATTATTATTATTATTATTATTATTATTATTATTATTATTATTATTAAATAATAATAATAATATTTGTATCCGCCGTGGGCCCTAGAAACCCAAGGATCTTCCCCGGAAGATCCTACTGACAGGACGAAAGTCCTACCTGGGGTATGGTGAAAAAAAAAAAAATTATTATTACTATTATTATTATTATTATTATTATTATTATTATTATTATTATTATTATTATTATTATTATCATTATTATTATTTTCGGAGGTCCTAATCCTATGGATAGCACTTGGTGGTTGGTATTACAAAACTCCAGTTAAAACCTTGCCATTCTCCGTTGACGAATGCGATATTTCTAATTTTACGTCAATTAACATCAGTAAATCTGTGGAATTTAATCATATAGCAAACAATAGCAGCGAAAACTCTACTGCAGATGAGTATGGATATATATATATATATATATATATATATATATATATATATATATATATATATATATATATATATATATATATATATATATATATATATATATATATATATATATATATATATATATATATATATATATATGGTAGGCCACTGGCCTTTGCCCACCAGAGGTGAGATAAAATATATATATATATATATATATATATATATATATATATATATATATATATATATATATATATATATATATATATATATATATATATATATATATATATATATATATATATATATATATATATATGTCATTACGCATTTCTCTCTCAAAAAATTGACTTACAAAATTGATCACACAAACACATAACATTCTTGAGACATACATATTGCCAGTTAGTAAATCTTTTTTGCAAGAAAGAGACTCCTAAAACCCAAAAAATATGAATATTGATATTTTTTCCTCAGATCTTTCTTAAAATTACTTTACCAAATCTCGAGCACCTTGTATGGAACAATTAGTACGCTTTTGTGCATTCTATTTGCAGTTCTAATTTCGTTTTTTACAGGTAATTATTCTTAATATATATATATATATATATATATATATATATATATATATATATATATATATATATATATATATATATATATATATATATATATATATATATATATATATATATATATATATATATATATATATATATATATATATATATATATATATATATATATATATATATATATATATATATATATATATATATATATATATATATATATATATATATATATATATATATATATATATATATATATATATATATATATATATATATATATATATATATATATATATATATAAATAATATAATACAATATCTAATGGAAATATCTAGGCAACAAAAAAGATCATTAACATCGTTTTATAATATATCGTTTATACTCGTTTATATATATATAATATATATATATATATATATATATATATATATATATATATATATATATATATATATATATATATATATATATATATACATCAAATGTATATTGTTTGCAGGAAATAAGGACCTTCATGAGACTTCTCCAAAATTGACATCTCTCTACGTGCGTAAATTTTATTGGACTAAAGAAGAATTAGAAACCATTGAAGAAAACGAACGTGGACTTGACACTTTCAAGATTAGTGTCAGAGAAAACAATCTTGACAACTTTCTTGACAATCTTAGGAATTCCGAAGATAATTGAGAAAATAAGAATTTTTTTTTTTTTTTTTTTAATATATTATAATAATCTTTATTAGTATATTTTCAAGTTCTGTGGAAAGAGTGTTCACGTTTTAAGTTAATAATATTGTAGTAGGTTAGAAAATTTAAGGTGTATTGTTGTTTTGTAATATTTTTGGTGAAGGAGTTTTCTTTAGATTTCCAAACGTTAAAAAATAAAATTCACCAGTTTTTTTTCTCAAAGTAAGAAAAAAAATTTATTTTCAACTTTAAAACTTGATTTACAGAAGCAAGAAACTGTGTAACCATGTCGAGGTACTGCTGCTTGTCCCTACCAATGATTATAGTCGAGAGACGCCAACCTCTTGTAGCCTTCGAGGACTGAAGACTGGATGGCCCTAATTAGCAGTCTCGATAGGGTTCTGACAGGCTTAGGAAGCCGGCAACCGACCTCACTACTTCATGAATCTCCCGTTTTGCCTCGGAACTCTGAAAACGGACTGCGATTTGGAACTACAATTATAAATCGAAGAAATCTTCGATTGCTAACCTAAATGTTAGAACAATGGGAAGTAAAATGGAGGAGATGGTTTTGTTGATAGAGGATCGGAAGATAGATGTCCTGGGAGATTGTGAAACAAGGGTGCAAGGGAGGGGTATAAAGATTTTGCATCATGACTATCAGTTGATTTATAGTTGTGAACAAGAATGTAGACACAGTGTTTGAGTGATTCTCTCACCAGAGTTGTAAAAAACTGTAATTTATGTAGAACAAATGAATGGGCGAATCTTGGCTTTCATAGTGAAGACAGACATGACAAAATAAGCCTCATCCAGGTCTATGCACTTCAGCAGGGAGATTGATATAAGAGAGGAAGAATTTTTACCAGGAGATGCAAAACATTAAGAACAGAGCATCTTACCATGATAATGTGCTTATACAGTGGGATTTAAATGGACATATTGGACGAGATCGATTTGGAATCGAGAGTGCGATTGGAACCTTTAGTATAGGAGGAAGAAATGTTACTGTGACAGGGTTATAGAATTTTGAGTGCAAAACATTATGAGTATAACGAATACCTTCTACAATCATAAAGAAAAAATAAATGTACAGTCGTGAACAGAAGTTCGTTCCTATTAAGCTGGAAATAAATATTTATATAAAATAGGGATCATTTCAGATTCAGCCAATCACAGTTCAATTAAGCCCCGCTCAATGTTTTTATTTTCTTTTTATTCAAAATAGAGCTTTTATGACATGATTTCCATTTTATATAAATATTTATTTCCAGCCTAATAGGAACGAACTTCTGTTCACGACTGTACGTGTTATAGGTTAAAATATATATGAGACAGATATGACGAGGAGTCGATGTTTCATTTGATGTGGACAAGCCATAAAAGCTGCTCAGAGATATAAAGGGTGTACCATCCATGTCTGGTGACTCCCACCACAAGAGGGTTGTTGGAAAATTAAGATTTCAAGAAAAGAAATCCCTGAATTGAATATATATATATATATATATATATATATATATATATATATATATATATATATATATATATATATATATATATATATATATATATATATATATATATATATATATATATATATATATATATATATATATATATATATATATATATATATATATATATATATATATATATATATATATATATATATATATATATATATATATATATATATATATATATATATATATAAAATTTTTTGTTTATGAAAGAAATTCTTTCTATTGTTTGGGACACTTGAAACAATTAAAAATTCTTCTGGTATAAAATTCTTGAATTTTCGGTTTCGATAGGAACACTTAAAATACATTTATTTTTAATATCAAATTTTTTTGGACGGTTAAAAACTACATCTCTAGCATTATCACCAATTATATTTTCATTTCTGTCTATATTTACAACATCCCCATCAAAGGTAGAGGTCAACTCA
>SEYY01013404.1:35000-36562 GCA_009176605.1 Armadillidium nasatum
TTCTGTGGAATTCTCTACCATCTTCCATTTTTCCAACTGTATTTAATCTTCCACTCTTCAAGTCTTCCGTCTGCGCCCACCTGAGGGCTGTGCGTTAGATGTGTGTGTTTGTGTGAGTTTGTCCTTGTGTGTGTGCCCCCTCTTGAAAAGGGCTCTGCCCGTGAGTGGTGGCGTTTTGTAAAAAATATATATATATATATATATATATATATATATATATATATATATATATATATATATATATATATATATATATATATATATATATATATATATATATATATATATTATATATATATATATATATATATATATATATATATATATATATATATATATATATATATATATATATATATATATATATATATATATATATATATATATATATATATATATATATATATATATATATATATATATATATATATATATATATATATATATATATATATATATATATATATATATATATATATATATATATATATATATATATATATATATATATATATATATATATATATATATATATATATTGGTCATTAATCGGCATGAATAAATTATTTTGATAAATTTGTAGCTCTGTCCTTTCTCAAAAGACCCTTTTAACATTGTTTTTTTTTTTTTTTTTTTTTTTTAAATCAAATTTTTTTTTGTCCGGAAGTGTGAGTTTTTCAAATGAAAAAAAAAATAAATTCGACACCTGGTCAAGTAAGAGCATATAGCTTTTTTTGTGTAAAGCAGAGAAAAAAACTGTATGGAACTTTTGTAGCCAATAGATTTTTAAAAAAACACTTCAAATTTCAGATCATTCCAAGAAGTGGTTTGGCCCCAGCGCCGACTTGAATTTGAGTGAAATTTAAAAAAAAAAAAAAAAAAAAAAAAAAAAAATTTTAAACCGTTATAGTCTCGTAAAAACTTTATGAATGGAGTTTTTTCGTCGGGAAAAAAGCTATCTATACTGAAATTTTCAGGAGAATCGGATAAAAATAATTTTTTTTTAACATTTATCCTTTCCTTATGTGAAGGCAAAGGATGTTTATTGTCAACAGGAGAGACGGAAGAACCATCGAAAGAAATTGAAAAGTTAGGTGTCTTTAAGAAGATTTCTAGAAGTTAAGTTTTTAAAGAGTTGAATTTCACAAGGTTGTGACGGCCCCACTGGAAAATTCTATCCAGATTTGCAAAAATAGAATCGGAAAGATGAAAACGTGAGACAACACTAGACGCAAAGGAAGGAGCAGATTTGAAATGAGTAGAAGAATGGAGGGTTGAGTCATCGGCATATGAATAGATAGGATTAGATGAACAACTGAGATATCAAATGAAAATAAGAATAGAGTAGAGACAATACAGAACCTAGAACACAACTATTGACAGGAAAAGAAAAAGAAGTCAACATCACAACAACCGAAATTGAACGATTAAAGAAAGCTAGACATAAGTAAGCAAAGAGAAGGAGGAAATCCGAAGGAGGGGAGCTCGGAGAGCAGTGACGCATGCCACAAACGGTTAGATGCCTTAGATATGTCAAGCACCACCACACAAGTCTCCACATA
>SEYY01013405.1:20000-27500 GCA_009176605.1 Armadillidium nasatum
GAACAAATTGTTTTGAGAAGAAATTTCACTTTTAAGCATAAATGATTTATTTGAGAGGGGTGTGGAGGAGACGGGTGGATAAAGAATATTAACAACGAAACCATGTAAGGTAGAATAATAGATAAAAGTTTAAGTAAGAGATCAGATTTGACAAAATGTAAAACAGTTGCCACGACTCTGGAAGAAAGCAAATTATCAACTAAGGAAGCAATAAAATGAGACTATATTTTACACTTGGCAGTGCCAGTGAATGAGGGAAGAAGAGAAACCAGAAAGTTTGTTGTTTTTTCTTATAAGAAATTAGTTGCTAGTGTGGCAAGAAACAGACTTTGTATAATTTCGGGAGGAAAATGAATGTTGCGTGAGTTTCAAATATTGAGAAGGACGGTAATTCCAAATGGTTGATGAACAACACGAAGATAAACACAAATAAATTAAAATTTATGGCTTTACATATTAATGAAATAAAAACATGTTCATTCTCCTTGAGAGGGATACATAATTCTGTTATGTGTCTTGTTCACTCTGGAAGAAGTAATTGTATCGAGGGAGAGAAATTTTATTAGCAAGAAAGATGCTGTTCCTGTGCATGTCTTAAACAAATATATTACAAAGATATAAGAAGATGATAAAAATGACTTAGAAGAGCAAATAGGTTAATAGGTTATAATTTTAAGGAGAATAAAAACTAATGTATGGATGGAACGTTAACAAAATCAGACAGCGTTTATTTTCACTATATAAATATATATATATATATATATATATATATATATATATATATATATATATATATATATATATATATATATATATATATATATATATATATATATATATATATATATATATATATATATATATATATATATATATATATATATATATATATATATATATATATATATATATATATATATATATATATATATATATATATATATATATATATATATATATATATATATATATATATATATATATATTATATATATATATATATATATATATATATATATATAATCACAATATGTATATTATTGTAATATTGACCAAAGCCATCCAAACAACTGGGAAATAATAGATTTGCCTTAAGAAATAAGAACTCTTTATCACAGACAAAAGCGATTCCATTTGAGAGAGAAGTTGGATCGACTGCTTCAATTTTCGACAATTTTAAGGATGGATTGGAGCGAATTCTTCAGTCGTTACGATCGCTCCCTGTCCCCCGCCTCCCCCTCCTGCAAAAAAAAAAAAAGATATTCGATCAGTTGCGTATAAAAATCTTCATGTCGCTTAAATATATATTTTAATTGCATTTTTTTTTTATTTTATTTCAAATCTATTTTATTATATTATTTATTAACTAATTTTTTGCATTTTCTTTTTAGTAATTATTAAATTGTTTTAATATTTCTATTTTGGAAATTACACGCCTGCCAGTTGTTTATATATATATATATATATATATATATATATATATATATATATATATATATATATATATATATATATATATATATATATATATATATATATATATATATATATATATATATATATATATATATATATATATATATATATATATATATATATATATATATATATATATATATATATATATATATATATATATATATATATATATATATATATATATATATATATATATATATATATATATATATATATATATATATATATATATATATATATATATATATATATATATATATATATATATATATATATATATATATATATATATATATATATATATATATATATATATATATATATATATATATATATATATATATATATATATAATATATATAATATAATATATATATATATATAAAATATATATATATATATATATTTTTTTTTTTTTTTTTTTTTGTCTCCTCCGGTGGGCAAAGGCCCAAGGCCTACCAATTTCCACCGGAGTTGGGAAGCAATCGGATTCGGGGTCGCTAATGGCCGACGTGACCAGATACACGGCGTTTAAAAGTGTGCAAGTCAAAGGAAGTTGGGAAAACAGATAAAGGGAGTGTGTTCCAGACTTTACCAGTAGAGTACATGTAAGATTGAGCATAGCGGTTAAGTCTGGGGTCGGAGAGTTGGACAGAGAAAGGATGAGACTGTGTAGAAAGACGTGTCGCACGAGCCCTTCTCAGTGGAGGAGGTATGCGACGTGAGAGTTCAGAAGAGCAATGTCCGTTGTAATAGCGATAGTATAGAGAGAGAGACGCAACAATTCGACGGGCAGAAAGAGATTGGAGAGAGTTAGTAAGAGCAGGAGAGTTGATAAGACGAAAAGCCCTAGACTCCACCTTTTCAAGATGAGCTGTATGTGTGGACCCACCCCAGATATGCGAGGCGTACTCCATACAGGGAACAACACCCCTATACAGAGCAAGCAACTGGTGTGGCGTAAAAAAAATACGAAGGCGCCACAGAACACCCAACCTCTTAGAAGCTTGTTTAGAGAGAGAAATAATGTGATCTTTCCAAGAAAGATCACGAGAAAAAGAAACACCGAGAATATTGAGAACAGATGAAGGTTTGAGTTGAGTGTTTTCGAAGAAGATGTCATAGTTGTGTGGAAGATTGTGTCGAGTAGAAAGATGGAGGAATTGAGTTTTTGAGGCATTGAAAACGACCATGTTTTCTCTGCCCCAATTTGAAATGAGAGATAGATCAGAGGTCAGTTGCTCCAAGGCAATCCTTCTTGCGACTAATAACTGCTGTTGGGAGGGACGTCTTTCAAATTGAAAGGAATAATGAAGGGTGGAGTCATCGGCATAGGAGTGTATAGGAGACGAAGTAATAGAGAGAAGATCATTGATGAAAATTAGAAAAAGAGTTGGAGAAAGGACAGATCCTTGAGGAACACCACTATTTATAGATTTATAGGAGGAACGGTGGCCGTCTACAACAGCTGCTATAGAACGACCAGAAAGGAAATTAGATAGGAGGTCACAGAGAGAAGGATAGATTCCGAAAGAGGGAAGTTTGAAAATCAAAGCTTTGTGCCAGACTCTATCGAAAGCTTTCGATATGTCTAGCGCCACAGCGAAAGATTCACCGAAACCCCGAAGAGCGGAGGACCAAGAGTCAGAAAGTAGGGAAAGAAGATCACCAGTAGAACGTCCTTTACGAAAGCCATACTGGCGATCAGAGATAAGATTGGAAGAATTGAGATGTTTCCAAATCTTCCTGTTAAGGATAGATTCGAAAACTTTAGAAAGAACGGAGGTTAAAAAATTGGACGATAGTTAGAGGGTTGAGAAGGGTCCCCCTTCTTCGGTACAGGTTGAATGAGCGCACGTTTCCAACAAGAAGGGAAGATCGAAGTAGAAAGGCAAAGACGAAATAGTTTACCAAGGCAGGGTGCAAGCTCGGAAGCACAAGTTTTGAGAACCGCAGGAGGAATACCATCAGGACCATACGCCTTCTTAGTGTTAAGCTCAGAGAGAGCAGAAATGACATCTTTAGAAGAAATTACAATGTTAGGCATAAATGAGTTAGAGGGGGTTGTAGGAGGAGGAATAGCTCCGGAATCGTCCAAGGTAGAGTAGAGGCAAAAGTTTGGGCGAAAAGTTCAGCTTTAGTAAAAGTTATATATATATATATATATATATATATATATAATATATATATATATATATATATATATATATATATATATATATATATATATATATATATATATATATATATATATATTATATATATATATATATATATATATATATATATATATATATATATATATATATATATATATATATATATATATATATATATATATATATATTATATATATATATATATATATATATATATATATATATATTAATATATATATATATATATATATATATATATATATATATATATATAAATATATATATATATATATATATATATATATATATATATTATATATATATATATATATATATATATATATATATATATATATATATATATATATATATATATATATATATATATATATATATAATATATATATATATATATATAAATATATATAATATATATGTAAATATATATTATATATATATATATATATATATATATATATATATATATATATATTATATATATATATATATATATATATATATATATATATATATATATATATATATATATATATATATATATATATATATATATATATATATATATATATATATATATATATATATATATATATATATATATATATATATATATATATATATATATATATATATATATATATATATATATATATATATATATATATATATATATATATATATATATATATATATATATAATATATATATATATATATATATAGTACATACATGCAGGTTTAATCATGCATTCACGTCTGAACCTTGTAAGAAATATTCATATTTCTGAAAACATTACAATAATAAAGAGAAATTTTATGATTTTACAACTTTGCAAAAGTTAAATATTTCAACAAACTTTAATAAGCTCAAACCCTTATCTTATATATACCAAAATGGTAACAATGGGAACATTTATCATAATGATAGCAATGGTTTTGTCCTGCAATTCCTATTACTGCTGGAGATGGTATTTGTTATTATTATTATTATTATTATTATTATTATTATTATTATTATTATTATTATTATTATTATTATTATTATTATTATTATTATTATTATTATTATTATTATTATTATTATTATTATTATTATTATTATTATATTATTATTATTATTATTATTATTATTATTATATTATTATTATTATTATTATTATTATTATATATTATTATTATTATTATTATTATTATTATTATTATTATTATTATTATTATTATTATTATTATTATTATTATTATTATTTATTATTATTATTATTATTATTATTATTATTATTATTATTATTATTATTATTATTATTATTATTATTATTATTATTATTATTATTAGTATTATTATTTTTGAGCTCAAACTACGAATTCGCCCCCTAGAAGCCCAATGCATATAAGTATACGATGAATTGTTTATTTGAATTTTGTTACTGTAAAATTATTAAAGATAAAAGATGAAAGTTTGCTAATATTTCTGAAAATTCTTATCATGGCTTGACATTTCTTGTTAGTATTAGTTTTATTGTAATCATTATTATTATCGATTTCTTTCCTGCTTTATGTATTATTATTATTGTTTGTGATATATGAATCATATTTGTATGCTAATGGTTATATTAAAATAAATTGATAAACTATTTATCGACTAAACTTTGGGGATCAATGGAAAAAAATGTGTATATATCCCCTTAGAAGCCCATTTTTAAAGAAAATATAATAATAATAATAATAATAATAATAATAATAATAATAATAATAATAATAAATAATAATAATAATAATAATAATAATAATAATAATAATAATAATAATAATAATATAATAATAATAATAATAATAATAATAATAATAATAATAATAATAATAATAATAATAATAATAATAATAATATATAATACACTGCTAACACATTATTAATATTATGTATTTAGTAGTAAGGACCAACTGAAACCTTGAAAAATTGTAATTGTACTTTTCTTAATAAAATATATAAATAAAATAAATAAAAATAATCATAATAATAACTATGGTATCATAATCATAATGATAACAACAAATAGTATTATTTTATTTGTAATTGTGATACCTAAAAGTAAATTAATAATGAGTAATAATACGCAATTATGATATAAAACAACGAAATTAATCTTGGCATATAGTCATATAGTCATAATATAATCATATTTTTAATGATAATAGTAATAAAAATAATTGTGACAATAATAATAATAATAATAATAATAATAATAATAATAATAATAATAATAATAAATTTAACTATATTTCATTCAATAAACCTCTGTATGAAAAATAATAATTAATTAATATAATAATAATAATAATAATAAATAATAATAATAATAATAATAATAATAATAATAATAATAATAATAATAATAATAATATATAAAATAATAATAAAAATAAAAATAATAAATAATAATAAATAATATAATAATAATAATATATAATAATAATAATATATAATAATAATAATAATAATAATAATAATAATAATAATAATAATAATAATAATAATAATAATAATAATAATAATAATAATAAAAATAATAATAATAATAATAATAATAATAATAATAATAATAATAATAATAATAATAATAATAATAAATAATAATAATAATAATAATAATAATAATAATAATAATAATAATAATAATAATAATATTTAGAGCTTTCAAATTTAAAAGACATTATTTAATCAGAATTTATATTACATGTTTCATTTATCATTAAAATAAAAAAAAAATAATAATAATTAAACTAAGGTTTGCTTCTAAATTGACGATTTCGTTATTTTAGCCCAGGTAACTTTATTTACAATTAGCTGATACATCAAATTTTTAAATTAATATAAATTTGTAAAAGAAATAATTTAATAAATATTATTATTAAGTACTACTCCCACTACTACTTTTGATAATAATAATAATAATAATAATAATAATGATAATAATAATAATAATAATAATAATAATAATAATAATAATAATAATAATAATAATAATAATAATAATAATAATAATAATATTATAATAATAATAAAATGAAAATCAAAAACGTTTTTCAAGCAAAAGGAAAAAATTTACATTAGTGTACAAAATAAGAATTCAAATAAATACTTAAAAAAATTTTTCCTTTCTTTTTAACTGAAAAGGGCTTTTGAGGGGGGGGGGGCGAATTACTATTATGAGCCCAAATTTTGTTTCAAACATTTTAAATTTACATACAAAGGTAAATATCTTTTTTATACACGAAATGTGTATCATCATAAATTATCAAATCTATTTAGTTAATATATAGATACATAGCAAAAAAAAAAATCAAATTTACTAACAATAATAATAGTAATTAGGATAGTATTAATAATACTAAGTATAAAAATTATAATAATAATACCTGGAATAAGAGAAATGATAAAAATAATAAGAATAATAAGAATTACAATAACAAACAAATATAATAATAATAATAATAATAATAATAATAATAATAATAATAATAATAATAATAATAATAATAATAATAATAATAATAATAATAATAATAATAATAATAATAATAATAATAATAGTAATAATAATAATAATACTAAAATTAAAATAATGAGATCAAACAGTAATGATGATTCGATAATAATAATACCAATCACTACCACCATCATCATTATCATAATTAATTGTAACTAATAGTCAGCTTAAAAAATATACGTACTTAAGTACGCTTTAGTATTTTAATAATAAGTATTTTTTAATGGCTTTCCTAAAAGACCTTAGAGTGGGTGATTGCTGATAGTTTATAGGGAGACTATTCCATTCATCGAAGCC
>SEYY01013405.1:32500-35000 GCA_009176605.1 Armadillidium nasatum
AACCAATTTAAATGACTGACTTTGTAGAATCAAATTATGACTTACTGTAGTCTAATCCAATATATTACTGAGGATTTATCACTGGCTTTGTCAATATATGTCCAATCACTGAACACTCATAATGAAATTGAATAGACTTTAATATTGTTAAATGCTTGGTTGGTTGGTTTCTAACATTTTAAGAGCTTGTACGTTAAAAATACCAAGCACCAAAAAATCTGTACATAATTTACAAATTTACCTTTTCTATTTATTTTGAAAAGGTAAAATTCTCAACACTGTTAGGAGGGAATTAAATTTTCCTTTAAGGAAAATTTAATAAAATTGTTAAAATTTCCTAATAAATTTAACGGTTCAAATCTCCTATTAACCTATCTAAAGTCTCATGAATTTCAATTAAATTTTCCCTGCGTTTTTCTAGTTTGGAATAATATTCCTTTACCTTTGCAACATGATCTTCATCCCAAAATTCATCGAGAGATGAATGAATAAGGGTTACTAACATAGGAAAAACCATGTAGACTTCGTCAGATCTTTTCATGAAGATTAATTTTAGACTAGAAATATGTTTGTAAATATTTACCCTATGAAAACTAGAAGACTTCACAAAAGGATACAAGGAATCCTCACTGACTACCACATCATCCACTTCAACATTAGACTGCGAAGAATTTACGGAAAGTGATTTCAAATTTGAAATTAGAGTCTCCGTCCCTGCAAAATCTTTCTCATCTTCACAAGATGTATTAGAATTTTCTTTTAATATTTCATTATTGTTCATTTGGAGATTTTCATCTACCGTCTTATTTACAAATTACCGGAGTTTGCCTCAAATCTTGAGAAGTCATCCCCTAAGTTTTTGTGCATAACTGTAATAAACTCTGTGCAATGAGTAACTTCACTTTGAATGGAAAATTGGAAAAAAATTTGAATGAACATTCGTTGTTACTTAAAAATCCTGAAAAGATTTTTCTAAATTTTTCTCCTTTTCGACAAGTTCACTCAAAGGAGCTTCATGAGAGTTTAAACTATGCTGTGATTCAGAAGCATTAATCTCTTCCAATTTTAAACTACATTTTAAATATGAAATTGATTCAATAATTTTATCTTCGTAAAAATTACACTCGTCTAACTCATTTTCAAATAATGTTTTGTTATTTTCTTTAGTTTCATCCCAAATAAGGGACTGAATTCGGAATTTAAATCTTCTAAATATCCCGATAAGAATTTAATTTTCTTAGTAAAAGTTGCTTTTGAGAAGGTGAATAATTGTCTAGGCATCTTTTAATGTCAATATTAAGTTGAATTATTTTAGTGCGATAATGTTTCCTTCTAAAGGAATGAAGACTCAATGACATTTTAAATTTATAAGTAATTAGATTTCTCAAAAATCGTGCATGATATAAAAATTTAAAGTAGCTCAAAGATGTAAAATTTAAGTTCAAAAATGTTGAAATTTTTTGGAAAAATGAAGAACTAATTTAAATGAAAGCTTAAGGCTTAAAATTTTATAAATGAAATATTGTTTCGAAATACACAAAAAAAAATGTTTCCAGAAATTCCCTGAATTTAAAAATTAGGAAATTTCAAAATATGTTATAAAGCTTAATAGCTCAATTTATTAAAATAACCTATATATAATGGCATATATAAATGAAAAATAATAAAATAGTTATAATCTGTACACAAATATCAAATTAATAAAGAGATTAATTTAGTAAGCAAATTGCCAAATATGAATAATTTGAGATTCTATGTAATAGATCGAAGTACCAAAAAATTTAAAATTTTAGTAATTTCAAATGAAAAATTTCAATTTGAAGCAAAGTTCGAATATTTAAATATAAGAGTTCCACAATGCAGATATAAATCTTTGAACTTAAAAGTTCCAGAAAAAATATGAATTTAAATATTGCAAAAAATTTCACCTCTACTAAATTTTTAGTAAGAGAACTTTAATATAAATATAGAAAAGCTTACGCTTAAACTTTTGAAAGCCCACCAACTGCAAGCGAAGGAAGAAGACTGCATAGATTTAACTTAATTGACCAATGCACCTCGTGTCCCGCCAGGGTTCCATGTAGCGAAAAATATATAAATAGCCTGCAGGAAAAAATTCCAAAGAATATCCGATTAAAATAATAAATTTATTAACATCCAAAGTTTAATTCTCTTTAAAAAGAGAACAAATATTAATTCGAACACTAGATGCTTCGGAAATTCCCAGGAATACGAAAGAAAAGCTCCTTGTAAAGGCAGTTCAGCTTCCCTTCAGCAAGCCTCTCGCCACCAGATAGAACTAATATAAAATGGAGTAATATTTTAGTTAACATGAAATTTGTGCTTAGGTGCAAAATTTAAAAATATAAATTATCAGACTTCGCACAAAATGTGAACAATTTAAAATATATATGTACGAAGAATGAAATATGGAAATTTTTATACACCCAAGCAAATATAAATTTAAGTTCTATCCTTTATTTATTTGGATTGAGATGCT
>SEYY01013405.1:70000-75802 GCA_009176605.1 Armadillidium nasatum
AGTAATTACTGTTCTATTATTCTTACTATGTTATGATGGGCTTTTCCAAGTTTTATTTTATTTCCATGTTTTTTTTTTTTTTTTTATCCACTAATCTTACCTAAAGGGATGGAAAAGGGTTTTAGAATTGAGGAAAGTAATTATTAGTCACAATTATTAGTCACAATAAGAGCAATCTACCATAACAGTCTTACAACTGAGCAGGTGACATTTGAAACTGTTCTGTCATTCTAGATAACATTTATTCCTTTATAATAATAATAATAATAATAAATAATAATAATAATAATAATAATAATAATAATAATAATAATAATAATAATAATAATAATAATAATAATAATAATAATGATGATAATAATGATAATATTAATAATAATAATAATAATAATAATAATAATAATAATAATAATAATAATAATAATAATAATAATATATAATATAATAATGATAATTATAATAAGAGTTAAGAGTAAAATTTCTTACTACTACTACTACTATACTACTAATAATAATAATAATAATAATAATAATAATAATAATAATAATTTTTAATTAATATTTTTATAAATTTTATATATATATATATATATATATATATATATATATATATATATATATATATATATATATATATATATATATATATATATATATTATATATATATATATATATATATATATATATATATATATATTTTCTATTTACGTACACATTTATATTCATATAATTTTTTTATTATCTTAAAAAATGCACACAATTATTAATCCTTACAAATGTAAAACATTGAGATTTGCACTGGCATACTCACATACCTTCCACTCTAAATAAATGAATATCCACCTATCCTTCTACATACATACATACAAATTTACATACATACATACATACATACATACATACATACATACATACATACATACATACATACATACAAATATATACATACATAAATATAAACATACATAAATATATATGCATGCATACATACATACATTTATGTATAAATGCATACATACATACATGCATACATACATATATACATACATACATACATATTCATAGAGACATACATATACATACATAACAAAAGACAAAGATCATTTTTCTATCCTTAGACCTTCGACTACAAACGCTAGTGTGGAAACTTCGGAGCATGACTGCTCGCTCAAATTAAGAGATTTGAATTGTTTTACAAATAACAAAAAAATTACTGAAGAAAAAAAAAAAAGATAAAAATAAAGGATATAATTTATATAATAATTAATGAAGCACAAAACGTTAATGCGATTTTCAGTTTGTTTCGTTTCAAACCCATGGTTTCATTTTTTTTCTTTTTTTTTTTGGTTCAGTCTAATAACTCTGCTATTATATCTGCTCAGTGCTGTGTTGTCATTGTGAACATACATGTATATACAAGCTCGCATGCGGACAAAGATAGTTATGTAAATATATATATATATATATATATATATATATATATATATATATATATATATATATATATATATATATATATATATATATATAATATATATATATATATATATTAATATATTGTGTTACAATTAAAATGAAAGTTAGATGATTTTGATAAATGTTAATGAATTATTCAAGCAACAAAACTAACAGGGATTGAGAGTGAGAAGAGAGAGAGAGAGAGAGAGAGAGAGAGAGAGAGAGAGAGAGAGAGAGAGAGAGAGAGAGAGAGAGAGAGAGAGAGAGAGAGAGAGAGAGAAGAGAGAGAAAGAGACAAAAAGAGTTAGACAAACAGACAGAGGGACATAAATGCATTAAGAAAAAAACTGAGTAATATAGACAGAGCGAGAGAAAAACAGAGAGACTTGGTGAAAGATACCAAGAGAGAAAAGATAGAAAGAGAGGGGAAGTAAACAATGGAGATAGAAAATGAAAGAGAGAGAGAGAGAGAGAGAGAGAGAGAGAGAGAGAGAGAGAGAGAGAGAGAGAGAGAATGAAAAAATTGAAAGTTGTCATTGCATTGTTGAATTACTTATCTGTAATCAATTATGTTTAGTTTAAAGGTAAGTTGATAAAATAAATTTAATTATTTAAATGGATTTAAAGGAGTGAGAAATGGGGGATATGGAGAGAGTAGGGGAAGGGGAAGGGGGTGACAGTTGGAGGTCTTTTATAATGGATAAAAAATTTTGTATTTCTTATTCTTAATTTTCACGTCTAATCATTATTAATTTGAATTTTCATTTCATTATTTAATTATTTAATTAATTTTTTTATTATTATTTTGAGATTGAAGGTTCTTTCACTATTTATTTTTATTTTAATACACAATTAATTTTACAATTTTTATCATTAAGTTGTATATATATATATATATATATATATATATATATATATATATATATATATATATATATATATATATATATATATATATTTATTATATTATATATAATATATATATATATATATATATATATATATATATATATATATATATTATATATATATATATATATATATATATATATATATATATATATATATATATATATATATATATATTATATATATATATATATATATATATATATATATATATATTATATATATATATATATATATATATATATATATATATATATATATATATATATATATATATATATATATTATATTATATGCTGCCTAACCCTGGTTTAGCCGAAGGATACTTTTATTTCTACTTTCCTTATTCCTATACCTCTGATTTTGTATATCCAATTCTTTTGGGTTCCCTGTTGACCTCTGATCTTTATCACAAAAAAAAAAAAAAAAAAAAAAAAAAATGCAATTATACGACTTAATTCGTAACGTCCACACTCACAAGTAGTTTATAGGGGCTGCACTGACGTTGGTAAAAACACATTCCCAAATGTTATTCTAGTTAAATGACATGGTTAATGAGACTTGCTTATGTAATAATTTCAGTAATAATAAAAATAATAATAATAATAATAATAATAATAATAATAACAATAATAATAATAATAATAATAATAATAATAATAATAATAATAATAATAATAATAATAATAATAATAATAAAATAATAATATAATAATAAAATAATAATAATAATTAATAATAATAATAATAATAATAATAATAATAATAATAATAATAATAATAATAATAATAATAATAATAATAATAATAATAATAATAATAATAATAATAACAATAAAAATATAATAATAATAACATATTCCTCATTAAATGATATACAAACAATTTAATATACATTATTACTTCCTTTCCCCTACTAAAAACTTAACTACTACTATTATTGCTTCAAGTACAAATACTGTTAACATTATGACTAGTACTGTTACTACTTCTACAACTACTACTAATATTAATAACTACCATATAAACAATAATAATAATAATAATAATAATAATAATAATAATAATAATAATAATAATAATAATTATAATACTAATAATAAAAAATAATAATGATATAATAATAATAATAATAATAATAATATAATAATAATAATAATAATAATAATAATAATAATAATAATAATAATAATAATAATTATAATAAAATAATAAGTTTTTCCCACAAATTTTAAACTTTCGATCTGAGAAGCTATTATTACCTAAAGCAATTTTTTCGCTTCGAAAAGCAATGCAATATAATATAACAATATATTGATATGTAATATAATATGTTGTTTATATATTGAACCAAGTAGAGTTATAAAATTTTTCCTTAAAAAAGATAATTACCTATTGGAAAAAGAATTATTATGGAAAACAGTCTTCTGAGTAAGAAAATTATGAAACGTGTAAAAACCAGGAAAATAATAATAATAATAATAATAATAATAATAATAATAATAATAATAATAATAATAAAATAATAATATTTATAAAATAAAAATTATTAATAAAATAATATATTAATATAATCAATAAAATAATATAGATAATAATTATAACACTAATAAACAAATAGATAATAATTATATTAATAATAAATAATTAATAATAAAAAAATTATAAATAAAAAAAAATAAAATAAATGAATAATATCATAATAATAATAATAATAATATAATAATAATAATAATAATAATAATAATAATAATAATAATAATAATAATAATAAACAACAGTGATAATAATTAGTATAAAAATAAAAAAAAAAATTAAAAAAAAAAAAAAAAAAAAAAAAATAATATAATATAATAGTAATAATAATAATAATAATAATAATAATAATAATAATAATAATAGCAGGCGCGACATAAATATTTCGAAGCTTCTTGTAATTCATCATGTTTTCATTCGGCTTTTTTATTTGTGTTAACCAGTTCAGGAATGTAAAAGGTAAATAAAACTTTATTTAAAATGTTTTAACTAACCAAGTTTGTGTCCGACATGACTATAAAAAATTGTATTTTTCGTCATTCATTGTATAAGAATACCGATGAATAATCACATAAAATTCTAGTACCTCATTAATACGCTGTTTGTTTTATTTTAAGTATCAAAGCACATATTTATAAGTACTCATATACATTATATATACATAAAAGTACGTATTTGTATCATATATACATAAAAGTACTCATATACATTACATATACATAAAAGTACTAATATACAGTACAAATAGATAAAAGTACTCGTATGCATTACAAATACATCAAAGTACTCATATACATTACATATGCATAAAAGTACTCATTTACATTACATATAAATAAAAGTACTCATATACAATACATATACATAAAAGTACTCATATACATTAAATATACTTAAAAGTACTCATATACATTGCAAATACATAAAAGCACTCATATACATTACATATACTTAAAGTACTCATATATATTGCAAATACATAAAAGTACTCATATACATTGCATATACATAAAAGTACTCATATACATTACATATATATAAAAGTACTCATATATATTACATATACATAAAAGCCCTCATATACATTTCATATACGTAAAAGTACTCAAACACATTACACATACATAAAAGTACTCATATACATTTCATATACATAAAAGTACTCAAACACATTAAACATACTTTAAAGTACTCATATACATTTCATATACATAAAAGTACTCAAGCACATTACATACACGTAAAAGTACTCATATTCATTACATATACATAAAAGTACGCATATACGTTACATATACATAAAAGCACTCATACATATTACATATACATAAAAGTACTCATATGCATTACATATATATAAAAGTACTCATATACATTACATATACAAAAAGTATTCATATACATTACATATACATAAAAGTACTCATATACATTACATATACGATATTGGATCAATCAGTTACTTAAAAATACGCATATTAATTACATATACATAAATACTCATATACATTGCATATTCATAAAAGTACCCATATAAATTACATATACATAAAAGTACTCATACACATTACATATACATAAAAGCACTCCTATTCATTACATATACATAAAAGTACTCCTATACATTGCAAACAAACAAATAATCTTTTACCTTCTTCCCTTTTGTTATCCGGACACAAAAACGTTCTCTGTTTGAAAACGTGTGTGTTTAGCGGTTTTTTAAATCACGTCTTGTTTGTTCAAACGACAATTATTGCTGGAATTTTAGGATTTCTATTTCATCTTTTAAAAAAAATAGTAGAATGTGTTGTTATTCTTTTTCTTAATAGCCTTTTTTATATTCAAAAGGAAAAAAAAATCAAACAATAATTTTTATTTTATTTTTTGTATGTTTTTAA
>SEYY01013408.1:0-15482 GCA_009176605.1 Armadillidium nasatum
CTTTCCTTTTCTCTTCCTGATTCTCGAAGACTTCTTTTGCAGTTGCTACAAATGAAGATTTCTAAACGATCTTCTTTTTCTCTCAGGTTATTTTTCTCTTTTAAAAGTCTAATTGAAGATTAAATTTGTTTTTTTTTTTTTTAAATGTTTTTTTTTTTTTTTTTTTTTTTTTTTTTTTTTTTTTTTTTTTTTTTTTTTTTTTTTTTTTTTTTTTTTTTATTTAATATATTTTTATATTTATATATTTAATATATATATATATATATATATATATATATATATATATATATATATATATATATATATATATATATATATATATATATATATATATATATATATATATATATATATATATATATATATATATATATAATATATATATATATATATATATATATATATATATATATATATATATATATATATATATATATATATATATATATATATATATATATATATATATATATATATATATATATATATATATATATATATATATATATATATATATATATATATATATATATATATATATATATATATATATTATATATATATATATATATATATATATATTATATATATATATATATATATATATATATATATATATATATATATATATATATATATATGAGTGCTGTGAAGGTGATGAAGATACGGACTTAAGAGCAGCCCAAGGAAGAAATGAAAAATAGACTTAGAGGTAAAATCTCAAAATAGTGGTAAACTGTGATGCTAAGACCACGAAATATCTAATTTTAGATTTAAACACTACTCGGGAAAATCTTCCTTCTCTAAAAGAAATATTGTCACAGTCATTGATCATTGCTTCTTAACCTACAACACTTTCAGTGCTGTAAACACTTCAAAATTGCTTGCAAATTTGCTTCCAATTCCTTCATCGCTAGAAATTGTCATTGAGTTTAAATTGGGAGCGATTTAGAGGAATGTTCCGCAAGATAGCTGCAGCCATTGTTAAAAATAAGACATTTACAATGATTGGTTCTGAGCTTTCCCGACCTGGTGATTTTTATCCCTGACCAAAAAAATCAGTTTTACGATGTTACGAATGAGTTGGGGTGCTTTTCTGATGAATTGCGGGTCTACAGCTTCTCCCAATTCTGAACTCTCACACCGAATTAAACCATTTCGGTAGTACTATTTACTGAATTTTTCTAACAACCGTCATATCAATATAATTTTGATGAACAACCTCTGTTTACTCTCTTGGCGAATCATATTTAATCAAAACAGATTGTTTTGAACCTCAAGCGATTCCGAGATAGTTTTATCATTCTCTTGTTCTTTATTATAAGTATTCAATCTTTTTATTAATAAAGCAAGATTACAGCTTAAGAATGTCGACATATTAGATCATGCCGGCTTGGCTGCTAATCTCAACTTATTTGAGACCGTCTATTGAAAATTTGCGCTATTCTTTTTTCTCGTTAACAACAATTCTTAATAATTATGTTTCTAAATGCTTCAGTCTGGTTATCACAAAATTTTTTAATAAAAATTAAAATAATGACAGAGTTCGAATCTATCGATTATTATGAAAGTTTCAATTAAAAACTCGAAAAAAACAACAACAAAAACAACTACTTAGTTGAAGCTTGCTAAAACTGTAGAACTGAAAATAAGAGCTCATTTTCACTGTCTAACGACGACGCTGTTGTCAGTGGTTCTGAGTCTTGGAGAGGGGGAAAAAGTATTTCTACCTGTCTTATTTTATGCCAATTTTATTTCAACAGTTGTTTCCATGTTGATGTGGCTTCACATTGGTTACTTACTACTCTATCCAAAGAGTACCCCTCTATGCAGAATGCCATAAGTCCCAGAAGATCACTCTAACACCATTTATGGATATATATATATATATATATATATATATATATATATATATATATATATATATATATATATATATATATATATATATATATATATATATATATATATATATTATATATATAATATATTTATATTAATATAAAAAAATAATTAATTAAATAATATAAGAAAGATATTTAAAATATAATACAAAATATAAATAATTAAAAAGAAGCATGACTCACTTTTTACATATATCATATATATATATATATATATATATATATATATATATATATATATATATATATATATATATATATATATATATATATATATATATATATATATATATATATATATATATATATATATATATATATATATATATATATATATATATATATATATATATATATATATATATATATATATATATATATATATATATATATATATATATATATATATATATATATATATATATATATATATATATATATATATATATATATATATATATATATATATATATATATATATAGTATATATATATATATATATATATATATATATATATATATATATATATATATATATATATATATGTATTATTATGAGAGTACCTTACGAATATGTTGAAATAGAAGAAAGTAATTGTCTACTTTATTTTATTTCCCTTGAGGAAAGTGTGAAAGTATTTTTCTCGTATATAGGAGAATAAGTTTTTAAACAAACAGACACACACACACACACACACACACACACACACACACACACACACATATAATATATATTATATATATATATATATATATATATATATATATATATATATATATATATATATATATATATATATATATATATATATATATATATATATATATATATATAAAGTTTATGGTTTTTCGTCTTGTCAACTGCCCTGTTTTTTCAACTCTCCATTTTTTTTTTTTTTTTTTTTTTTTTTTTTTTTTTTGCAGTCGTATTGTCTCATCACTTTCCTTATACGATCGCTTTCTCAATTCTCTCGTCTTATACTTTCCTCTTCTCTATTCAACTCTCAGACCCCAGATTTGTCAGCTATGCTCAATCTTATGTTTATTCCACTTGTAAAATTTGGAATACGCTACTTTTTATATCTCCTATATTCTTTTACATGCACACTCTCAACCTCCTTATATTTGATCATGTCGGCTTTTAATTTGAACCTGGATTTAAAATTTTTCCGAACTCCGATAGAATTTAGTATACCTTATCTTATGCCTTTGCCACCTTACTAATACTATATATATATATATATATATATATATATATAATATATATATATATATATATATATATTATATATATATATATATATATATATATATATATATATATATATATATATATATATATATATATATATATATATATATATATATATATATATATATATATATATATATATATATATATATATATATATATATATATATATATATATATATATATATATATATATATATATATATATATATATATATATATATATATATATATAGGGATGGAGCGATACCAAAATTTTTACCGATACCGATACCTAAAAATTTACAGATACCGATACCCGATACCTGAATATACCGATACCGATACTTTATCCATTCATATACCAAAATTTTTACTGATACCGATACCGATACCGAAGATTTTCAAATTCACCGATACCGATACCGATACCGATACCGATACTACCGATACCCTATATATTAATATATATATATATATATAATATATATATATATATATATATATATATATATATATATATATATATATATATATATATATATATATATATATATATATATATATATATATATATATATATATATATATATATATATATATATAGCTAGATAAGGTAATGAAACAAAGACTGAAAGAAGGTCAAAGATTTATATAATGGATATGAAATATTATTTTTCTACATAATCTCTTCGAACATCAATACATTTCTGCAAACGTTGAACCCACTTCTCGAAACTGGTTGAAAAGAAGTCTTGATCTGTTTTATTGAATCAGTCTGTCACCTCTTTCTTCTCCTCATCATCTGAACCAAATCTCACTCCCAGGAGACTCTCCTTCAACTTTAGAAATAAGCTAAAATCACTGGGAACATGATTAGAACTGTAAAGTTGGTGATCAATGACCTCCATGTTCAATCGTTGAAGCTTCTGAAACTTCTGGGCAATACAATGTGGTCGAGCATTTTCATGATGCCGGAGGAAAACGGTACAGTTTGTTCTTATTTGAAGGATTCAGCTCTTCATTTTCTAGATAGTTTCATTATAACGATCGAATTTACAGTCATGCCTTTCGGAACATATGCACTCTCTCAACTATTAATTAAAGTTAAGATTGAAGTGAAGATTTCTTCGACCAACACGATTTGGATCTTGCTTCACCTCTTATTGTCTTGAACAATATTTTTCTCCACTAAATAGTGTGCCCAGGGATCCCTTTGAGTTTATCAGGTAATTGTTTTATGTTCTGCTAAGATGTTGTAGTATATATCAATTATTAATGCCGTCATAGATCATGATTCGATGATCTACTAGATATTTCCTGGTATCGGTGATGGGCAAGGAGATGTTTTTATTTCATATATCGCCATAGTTTAATCATATCGGCATTGCAAAAGCATTGGAATCGACATCGATTCAAATTGAGAAGAAATCGTTTTTCCTTCTCTCTCAATTGATGAATGGTGGGAACGTTCATTATAAACGCGATCGATTTTTCCTTCAGCAAGGAATGACTAATTTTCATGATTAATAATACTAACAACTCCATTGCTGAAGGAGAAAGTGTGTACTGAACTCGGTAGCATTGAATAAGACACTTTTTCTTTCATCCAAATAGCTGGATAGTTTGAAGGAGTTTTAGCCCACATTACATATATATATATATATATATATATATATATATATATATATATATATATATATATATATATATATATATATATATATATATATATATATATATATATATATATATATATATATATATATATATATATATATATATATATATATATATATATATATATATATATATATATATATATATATATATATATATATATATATATATATATATATATATATATATATATATATATATATATATATATATATATATATATATATATATATATATATATATATATAGTATATATATATATATATATATATATATATATATATATATATATATATATATATATATATATATATATATATATATATATATATATATATATATATATAGTAATGGGTCCAAAACCTCCGCAAAAATGCAACAGGGTTGCATTTGCAAAGGCTTTTGGACCAATGTTGAAAAAATGTTGATCATGTTGCAGAAAAAAAAAAAAAAAAAAAAAAAAAAATTCATGAGGTGATTTTTGAGGGGGTGAGGGTAAAAAAGGGGTAAAAAGGGGGTAAATGGGGGTCAAAAGGGGGTCAAAAGGGGGTGAGGGGGGCCACGCCCCCCAATGTTGCAAAAAAAAAATTTTTTTTTTTGAAAAATGGGGTAAAAAAGGGTAAAAAAGGGTAAAAAAAGGGGTAAAAAAGGGGTAAAAAAGGGTAAAAAAGGGAAAAATGTATATAAAATGACTTAGAAAGAAATATTGCAAAGATATTGCAAATTTAAAAATTTTCAATATTTTTGCATATTTTGTATGGTATAATGACTACTCCTACTTTGAAAATAATAATAATAATAATAATCTACGATTATCATGACGCCATTTTGTATGACGTCACAACAAAGAGCTCGGGTTACTACTACTACTACTACTACTACTAATAATAATAATAATAATAATAATAATAATAAGATGAAGAAGAAGAAGAAATAAATAATAATGATAAGAAAATAAATAATGTTCAACTTGCATTGAGAGAGAGAGCGCTTCAGAGACACATCCTTCCACGACGGGATCCAGCGGGCAAATGGGGAGATCTTTGAATCGTTATCATTTTATCTAATCTAAGATAAGATTATAGCATGGCGCCATTTTGTATGACGTCATAATCGATGAGTCGTTCACTTACTTAGATAAATATTTAAAAATTTTCAGATATGATATTTAAACAACATATATATATATATATATATATATATATATATATATATATATATATATATATATATATATATATATATATATATATATATATATATATATATATATATATATATATATATATATATATATATATATATATATATATATATATATATATATATATATATATATATATATATATATATATATATATATATATATATATATATTTAAAAACAACAAAAACAAAAATTTCTTGTTTTTGTTTGTTTGTTTTTGTTTTAAGATATTTCTAACAAAGAAAAACTTTTTTTTCTTTTCATATTGATATAATTTGAACAAAAACTTTAACATTTTTCTTTTTTCTCTTAATATTTATATAATTTTTAACAAAAACTTTTGTTTTTTTTTAATTTTCTTAATTTTTCTTTTAATTTTTGTATAAAAAATTATTTACGATGTTCTTCTGAAAAATGCGTAAATACATAGACCCTGTAGACCCTGTAGACCCTCTAGAGCCTGTCGGAACAGAGGGGCTAGGGGTAGCATACCCCTGTAGCGGGGGCCTCTACAGCCTCCTCACCCTCCTCAGCCTTCTCAAAGTATTGAAGGTATAAGTTTTCACTAAAAAATATCATAATATTTTTTTTTTTTATTTTTCATTAAATTTTTTTTTTTTTTTTTTATTTTTTTATTTAAATTTCAATTTATTTTAAATTTTTTTTTTTTTTTTTTTTTAATATTTTTTCTTTTTTTAAATAAATATTTTAATTATTTTCGTGTAATTACATAGACGCTGAGGACCCTGTAGACCCTCTAGAGCCTCTAGACCTAACGGAACAGAGGGGCTAGGGGTAGCACACCCCTGTAGCGGGGCCTCTACAGCCTCCTCACCCTCCTCAACGTACTGAGGGTATGAAGTTTACACTAAAAAATAACGTAATATTTTAATTTTTTCTTATTTTTCATTAAATTTCAAAAATTTTTATTAATTTTATTTAATTTTTTTTTTTTTTTTTTTTTTTTTTTTTTTTTTTTTTTTTTTTTTTTTTTTTTTTTTCTTTTTAAAATAAAATTAGTAACGATTTTTTTAATATTTTAAATTATTTTCTAAATTTTTCTTATTTTAGTGACCCAAAAACATATAAATCATCGATATCATTGACATCAACTGGGTGGCAAGGGGGGTGCATAGCCCCTTCAGAAGCAGATGTTAATGTTTTACACAATCTTCATGTTTTTAATGCCATGTATTTGACGCTTTTTCACCATTTCATTCTAAAATATTATTATTATTTAAACGCACCGAAACACGATATATATATATATATATATATATATATATATATATATATATATATATATATATATATATATATATATATATATATATATATATATATATATATATATATAGTTCAACAGGCGAACACATATTCTAAACAACTAAAATGCCTAGTCATACGTCTATAAACCACACACACACACACACACACACACACACACACACATTTTTATTTATATAATATAGATATATATATATATATATATATATATATATATATATATATATATATATATATATATATATATATATATATATATATATATATATATATATATATATATATGAAGACTTGTATTTTTGATTCTACAAAAAAATAAATAAAAATAAAAACGTGATTTTATCTCGGCAGACTTTGATGGCGTCACTATACAGATAATTACATTCATTTTAACAAGCGCTAATTTATAAGAATTTGAAATATTGAGTTCAAGATGACGAATTTCATATTTAAATTCTTTTTCACCCAAGATTTTATTCAAACCATACATGATTTTCTTAACTCAAACGTCTAGAATATATATATATATATATATATATATATATATATATATATATATATATATATATATATATATATATATATATATATATATATATATATTATAACAGGCGAACACATTTATTCTAAAACAACCTAAAATGCCGAGTCATACGTCTAACGTAAACCACACACACACACACACACACACATCTTTTATTTTAGAAATCAATATATATATATATATATATATATATATATATATATATATATATATATATATATATATATATATATATATATATATATATATATATATATATATATATATTGAGAGACTTGTATTTTCGATTCTACACAAAAAATAAATAAAAATAAAACGTGATTTTATCTCGGCAGACTTTGATGACGTCACTATACAGATAATTACATTCATTTTAACAAGCACTAATTTATAAGAATTTGAAATATTGAGTTCAAGATGACGAATTTCATATTTAAATTCTTTTTCACCCAAGATTTTATCGCAAAACCATACATGCTTTTCTTAACTCAAACGTCTAGAATATATATATATATATATATATATATATATATATATATATATATATATATATATATATATATATAATATATATATATATATATATATATATATATATATATATATATATATATATATATATATATATATATTTCGATTTCCAGCATGAATTATAGCATTTAAAAATGGGCAACCACGTTTTAATCCTCTAAAATTGCCAGATATCCACTTTTATCTTTATTTTTTAATTATTAAAACAATAAATAATATCCTATTATTTTTTATTATTATTATATATTATATAGATATATATTATTTTTCAAAGTCATTTTAACACTTACATATATATATAATTATACTTAAAGATACCGAAATAATTTCGTATTCAAATTTGCCACGTTATTTTTACTATAAACATATTCTTTAAACCTTTATATTTATTTATTTTTTTTCATAAAATAAATAAATATTTTAATATATATATTACACATATATATATTATATATATATATATAATATATATATATATATATATATATATATATATATATATATATATATATATATATATATATATATATCAGTTTTATACACAAAAACATTTTAAGCGCACATATAAAAATCTTTATAAAACACAACCATGTTTATCATCCTTAATATATATATATATATATATATATATATATATATATATATATATATATATATATATATATATATATATATATATATGTTTTATACCAGCATAAAGATTATAGCATTTAAAAATGGGCAACCACGTTTTTCCTCTAAAATTGCCAGATACCACTTTTATCTTTATTTTAATTATTAAAATAAATAATATCCTATTTTAAATATTTTATTATATATATATATATATATATATATATATATATATATATATATATATATATATATATATATATATATATATATATATATATATATATATATATATATATATATATATATATTTATATATATATATATTATATATATATATATATATATATATATATATATATATATATATATATATATATATATATATATATATATATATATATATATATATATATATATATATATATATATATATATATATATATATATATATATATATATATATATATATATATACAGGTAATAATTTACCTTTAAAACCATAGGGCACAGTTCTACACGAGTTTTTGACAAATACTCTTTTGTTAGAAGTCAGCTGCATTTTTTCACACTAGGTCTTATATTGACGGATCCTTTACCATCGGATACAAAGTTTGTTTGGTCGACATTGTAACTTAATGTGCCTTTATTACTACCGTGTAAACTTGCATTAGGATTTGTGGATTCATCGATACGTGCTACTTTCTTATGAAATAGTTCGGTATTATCATCATCATCATCATCTATTTGTATATCATTTATAGGCTTTCACTGTGACATCTGTATCTTTTATGTCATTGTATAATGACTCATCATGCTCTACCATCCCAACGTACTATCGCATTTAGATTATATATATATATATATATATATATATATATATATATATATATATATATATATATATATATATATATATATATATATATATAAGGATAAGTGAGCCTAAAATACTCTCTTTATTTAAACAGAAATGAAGCCTTAAGCAATTATGAAACGAAAACATACTTTCTTGAAACTTTCCCTGAAACTTTCCTTGAAAGTATTAGAACTTTTACTTTCATATCTAAAATAAAAATTTATAGTTTACACTGAGCATCTAAATAAGATAATATTTTAAGAAGAAAAAATGCTGATAAGATTCCACAAGCAAAGCTCGAGAAGGCGTACATGTGTATTCATTAGCGGTTCTGTACGCATGTACAACCTTTATATATATATATATATATATATATATATATATATATATATATATATATATATATATATATATATATATATATATATATATATAAGGGTTGACATGCCTCCATACACGGAGTGTATAGGTGCAAAAGGTAAAGGAAGTGTGTTCCAAATTTAACAATAGAGGTCATGTAACACTGAGTATAACTGAAAAGTTTTGCGGATAAGAGTAGGCATGTGAAATACGAGTTGTATTGCTTCGTCTTAAAGGTTATGGTATGCTACAAAAGGAGAGAGTTTAGGGAACAGTACCATTGTAATATCAATTATAAATAAAAGAGAATAAATAAAAATAACGGAATGGATAAGATGGGGAAAAAGAATGTAATGAGAAATAGAGACAATAAAGTTGTGAACGAAAAAGAAGTATAAGAGAGTAAAGATGGGTAAGCGTAAGAATGAAAGGAAATAGAAGTAATTGATGAAGGAGAGAGAGAGAGAGAGAGAGAGAGAGAGAGAGAGAGAGAGAGAGAGAGAGAGAGAGAGAGAGAGAGAGAGAGAGAGAGATCCCCCCCAAAAAAATGTAAGTCATATGATTCTCTGATAAGGTGGTATATATATATATATATATATATATATATATATATATATATATATATATATATATATATATATATATATATATATATATATATATATATATATATATATATATATATATATATATATATATATATATATATATATATATATATATATATATATACCGATACAGTATCGAAATTTCTCCAATCTTTTATTTTACATAATGTTTCTGTTAATATCCTTTACAAATATCTATGTTAAAATCACTGTTCTATTAGTAATAATACTAAAAATTATAAAAAAATTATTATCAATAAAAAAAAAAAAAAAAAAAAAATTTTTTTTTTTTTTTTATAAATATATTTAAAAAATTAATTTTGATTCACAAATTTTATTCTTTTTATATTTTTCACAAATTAAGAAGACTGAATTAGCAAAAAAAAAATAATAATTATAATAATTTGTATTTCAGATTACTTACAAAGCAGAGTTTTGTTTTTCATATTTCTACTAAATTACATTATTTTAAAAGTACAGAAAATAAAAGTTGATATATATATATATATATATATATATATATATATATATATATATATATATATATATATATATATATATATATATATATATATATATATATATATATATATATATATATATATATATATATATATATATATATATATATATATATATATATATATATATATCATAACTTTACCAATTCAAATTCGCATGAATTAGTATTTGTTGTAAAAAAAAAAAATAGTTAAAAGTTGGAAGCCTAGAGGTATCTTTTTTACTCAAGTCTATGTCTCGTCATACCATTACAGAGCATTTCGTATCCTGAGTTATAATGAAGAATATATTTTTTAAGAGCTTCAGTACCATTTTTCGTGACATGATTGTATATTTCCCTGAGCGAGATATAACAGTTACCAGCGTTAACGTATTTATTTTCTTGCCACCATTCTCTAAATGTACTGGTAAATTCTTCAACAGGAGGCAACTTGATACGTAGAATTCCATCCGTTTTATATGAATATTGCGCTAAAACATTGTAGGCGATCCTAATATGTTCTTCCAGTACTGCTTTTTCCTTTAATTTCATTTCAAGTTGCTTTTCAATACTAACAAAACACATTATTTGTTCTGTATTTGCTAATGAAAATCCATGCGTTGTTGGGTGAAAGTCATTGTTTATAAGCCTCCACATTCTTATATCTACAGTATTTGTATATTGTAGTTTACAGAATGTAATAATTAATTTTTTATAGGGCGTTTCCATAAGGATTTCATCCCATTTATTTAATAGACTACAAGATGGGTACGCATTATTTGACCAATTTTTAAGGCTCTGTATTATTTTAATTAAATCTTCAACACTAATGTATAATTCTGAGCGCTGGAGGGTGTATGTATATACAGTGAAATAGTCGTATTCATCAGACTTTCTTCTATAAGCTAAAGAAACAACGGTATTAGGAACATTGATATTCCATGTTGTAATAGTATTGATAGGCGTAAATCTTGTAAGGCGTAACATCTTGTTTGTATCGACAGGAGTCGGAGACTAAGAGAATGGGTGAATATATATATATATATATATATATATATATATATATATATATATATATATATATATATATATATATATATATATATATATATATATATATATATATATATATATATATATATATATAGTCAGCAAAGTACAAAGTGTATATTTCTTCTTCAGCACATTTCGTTAACGTGATTGGTTGAAATTACCGTTTACAATCACTAAGAAGGGTTGGGGATGGGGGAGTAATAAGGTCGAAAATGGGGGATTTGTAGGGGACTAGTGGTATAAAAAGTGCAAGAAGCAGTAAAATGTATTATTATATTCCCTGTATTCTGTTCAACTCTTCAAGATGGAAAATTCTTGTGCTCCCGCTACCTTTCTTCTCACAATACCACAACGATTGAAGAGTTTTTAAAGTACGAAATCAACTTTGAAGACATTAAATTTACTCTAAACAGAAAATCAAACGGTGATGGGGCTTATTTCACTTGTACTACAGCTACCCCTACTAAAAACAGATGTCTATTTGTTAGTGCTCGACAAATAAGACAAGTTTTTAACTTTCTTCGATCAATAATACATAAAGAAGACAGGAGTATGATCAGCGGAGAATACTTTGAACGAATAAAACCTCAAGCGGGGCGTAGCGGTGTATGTGTGGATTTGTATACGTCGAAAGAAACAGGGATATTAGACGTCCGTCTGAAATATCATGATGATCAGTCAGGAGCTATAAGAAACACAAACTATGGTTTCAGTATAAAGGGGAATGAAAAAATAGTGGAAAGTTCATGGGGCTAAGATCGAAATTTGAAGAAGGTATCAAGAAAGTCAACAAATTTGAATCCCTTTTATTAAAGGCATTCAGAATACTGTATCATCTTTATAAAGAGTATAAAAAACAAAATTCTACTGTTCAAATTGGAGAAATACTAGACAAGTTGAATGAAGATACATTTGCAAAAATGTGGAATGAAGAAGAAAATGACTTGCATTTTTCAGCGCAGAATATATTTCAGTATATTAAACGAAGATGTATATCTAGTTTAAACATTTATCTTGAATGCTCTGAGCTCTTAGACTTTTATATATATATATATATATATATATATATATATATATATATATATATATATATATATATATATATATATATATATATATATATATATATATATATATATAAGTTTTTAAAATCTGTTTTGTAATATTATTTTGTATTTATTAATTATTATTATTAAAAATTAGCCTATGAAACTATTTTTTTATTACCATTATTATGAAATTTTTACTTTTTATTTTATATTAAATAAAAATTAATGTGAAGGTTTTAACCTAATCAGAAGACAGCGCTGAGATGATTTGGTATTAAATAAAATGTAAACGTATATAGATTTTGTTAAAATGCATTTATTTAATTTTTTGAAATGAAAAATAAATATAAAGGTTGTAGCGTTACACATGAAAATGGTTTTAAAGAATATGGTTTATCAGTAAAAAATAACGTGGCAAGATTTGAATATGAAATTATTTCGGTATCTTTAAGTATAATTCAGATATATATATATATATATATATATATATATATATATATATATATATATATATATATATATATATATATATATATATATATAATGTAAGTAATGGTAAAATGACTTTGAAAATAATAATAATAAATAATAAATAATTAATAATAATAAAAATAAATAGGATATTATTTATTGTTTTAATAATTAAAAAAATAAAGATAAAAGAGGTATCTGGCAATTTTAGAGGAATTAAAACGTGGTTCCCCTTTTAAATGTTATAATCCTTTCTGGAATCGAAATATTAATATATATATATATATATATATATATATATATATATATATATATATATATATATATATATATATATATATATATATATATATATATATATATATATATATATATATATATATATATATATATATATATATATATATATATATATATATATATATATATATATATATATATATATATATATATATATATATATATATATATATATTATATATATTATTATATTTTTTATTATTTTTTATTTTTTAAATAAATAAAAAAAAAAAAACTGTTTTCTTATCAACTTTTTAAATATTACCCTATTGTGTGTGTGTGTATGTGTGTGTGTGTGTGTGTGTGTGTGTGTGTGTGTGTGTGTGTGTGTGTGTGTGTGTGTGTGTGTTTACGTTAAACGTATGACTGGTATTTTAGATTGTTTTAGAATACGTGTCCACTGATGAACTTATATATATATATATATATATATATATATATATATATATATATATATATATATATATATATATATATATATATATATATATATATATATATATATATATATATATATATATATATATATATATATATAATAGGATATTATTTAGTTTTAATAATTAAAATAAAGATAAAAGTGGTATCTGGCAACTCAAAGGCTTAAATGTAGTTGCCCGTTTTAAAATTATTCTTTAGTGGTATCAAAACAATTAAAATATATATATATATATATATATATATATATATATATATATATATATATATATATATATATATATATATATATATATATATATATATATATATATATATATATATATATATATATATATATATATATATATATATATATATGGTGTTTAAAAAAGATAAAGATTTCGTTATCGTATAACATGTGGCTTGAAATGTTTTTGTGTAAAAAACTATATAATATGATATATATATATATATATATATATATATATATATATATATATATATATATATATATATATATATATATATATATATATATATATATATATATATATATATATATATATATATATATATATATATATATATATATATATATATATATATATCTATATTATTTTTGTATGTGTATAAACTATATATAGTAAAATGGGAACCACGTTTTATTCCTCTAAAATTGCCAGATACCTCTTTTATCTTTATTATAATTTTAAAAATTGAATTTCGATATATTATAATTTTTTATAAATATAAATAGTAATATTAAAAAATAAATCAAATAATAAAATATATAAATAATAATTAAATAATATATAATATATATATATATATATATATATATATATATATATATATATATATATAT
>SEYY01013409.1:0-5000 GCA_009176605.1 Armadillidium nasatum
ATATATATATATATATATATATATATATATATATATATATATATATATATATATATATATATATATATATATATATATATATATATATATATATATATATATATATATATATATATATATATATATATATATATATATATATATATATATATATATATATATATATATATATATATATATATATATATATATATATATATATTATATGAACTTGATAATAGTTATAAATTATACCGAATTAAAATTTGTTTTCCAATATTAAAAATTTAAAATAAAATATATTTAAGAATGTATTACCTAACGAATGGAAATATAACCATATATAGATAAAAATATATATTATTAAAAGTAATAATATATATAATAAATTATAATATACGATAATATTATTTATTATTATTATATATATATATATATATATATATATATATATATATATATATATATATATATATATATATATATATATATATATATATATATATATATATATATATATATATATATATATATATATATATATATATATATATATATATATATATATATATATATATATATATATATATATATAAGTAGTATGAGCATAAAACTATTGGTTAAATAAGCCTAACGCATTTGTTAATATTTCGATTGACCGAAGGTCAAAGGTTACCAACGTTTCCGTGTTGTTAGATTCGCGTGACCAAATTTTTACGCCTAAATATTAATTAATTAATTGAATAATTAATTAATTAATTAATTAATTAAATCGGAAATCTTGTTAATTCGCGGTGGACAGACAGACAGACCGACGTTTGAAGCGTTCGCTTGTTAAAAAACGCGATCAAATGGTGCTAGACGTTTGTTAAAAACCACCTTGCGTTATATATATATATATATATATATATATATATATATATATATATATATATATATATATATATATATATATATATATATATATATATATATATATATATAGAGAGAGAGAGAGAGAGAGAGAGAGAATAACCTGTTTAGGCATTCCTTACCAAGGTCAACTATTGTGAAAGTATAACACCTGCAGGTTTTGCAGGTGTTAGGTAAAATTCAATTAGAAACTAAACCGGTTTTACCTTTTTCTTTTATTTTAAACATACCAATCTTGGGCAGGACCTTTTAGGTATGTAGACATTACGTTAATGGAAAAATCATGTCATATAGCTTTCTAAAACAATTAGCCTATTCACTTTCTAAGCTTGAAGGTCACTTAGGCAAGGTACTACCTTCTCCACAGGCGGCCCCCCTAGGCCTAAAAATTTTTCCTTCTAAGGTTTCCTTGAAAAATGTATATGTCAACTTTAGGTCGATCCCCCATTGGGAATGTAACGTTTTTCCGGGTCCAAAAAGGCACCTGTAGCTTTCAAAAAGTAACCTTGAACTACATTGTAGACCTTAGCAGGGAGTATAAAAGGCCCCCGATTTCCATGTTTAAATATCAGTATTACCAAAAGCGCCAACTGTCATTTAGTAAAATCACTGCCTAGACCATCACTTCTACCGGCTAAAAACACGAAGAAAAAGAAGGAAAGCCCGGACGAAGTTGAAAATAAGAACTTCTTTATTACTGTAAGTATTGTTTTACATATATATATATATATATATATATATATATATATATATATATATATATATATATATATATATATATATATATATATATATATATATATATATATATATATATATATATATTTTTTAAAGTTTCCTATTTAAAGTTTGTAATTTTAGGGGTTTTTAGTGTTTATTTTACATCAATAACAAAATTCAAAGTTTTTATTCAGAATTAATGGAAAAGTATTATTTATTTATTATTATTATTATTATTATTATTATTATTATTATTATTATTATTATTATTATTATTATTATTATTATTTTTTTTTTTTTTTTTTTTTTTTTTAATTTTATAATATTTTAATATATATATATATATATATATATATATATATATATATATATATATATATATATATATATATATATATATATATATATATATATATATATATATATATATATATATATATATATATATATATATATATATATATATATATATATATATATATATAAAAAATTCGTAGGACAGGCATTTATATTATCAAGAGCACATTTTCTCTTTATTATTATTATTATTATTATTATTATTATTATTATTATTATTATTATTATTATTATTATTATTATTATTATTATTATTATTATTATTATATTTTCTTCGTGCCTTCATTATTTTCATTATTTGCTTTTCTTATTTAGTTTCAAGTATGCATTTTGTAATTATTATTATTATTATTATTATTATTATTATTATTATTATTATTATTATTATTATTAATGTTATTATTATTATTATTTTCTTCGTCCCTTTCATTATTTTGTTTTCCTTATATTTATTAATATTATTATTATTATTATTATTATTATTATTATTATTATTATTATTATTATTATTATTATCATTATTTTTATTATTATTATTATTATTATTATTATTATTATTATTATTATTATTATTATTATTATTATTATTATTGTTATATTTGTATATTAAAGTTCAACAGAAAAATAATAATATATATATATATATATATATATATATATATATATATATATATATATATATATATATATATATATATATATATATATATATATGGTATAGTGATTCACATGCCCCCAGCCCCTAGCTCTCAAATCTCCCCCACCCCTCTCCCCTCCCCTACACCCATGCCACTTCATTGTTAAAAACACTTTTTTTTTTTTTTTGTTTTCTTTTTCTTCTTCGTATTATTATTATTATTATTATTATTATTATTATTATTATTATTATTATTATTATTATTATTATTATTATTATTATTCCTAGTAAGTGCTATATTCATTATTGTAATAACTATTAGCGTCAGAAATTTTAATGTTATTATCGTTAGTCATTACTTTTATTGTTATTTTCATTTTTGTCTTTAAGGCGGAAGTTTAAGTTAAGCTTATGAGAAAATAAAAAAGTTAAAGGGTACAATGCTTGTTTCTTAGTTATAAATTTAATTTTAATAATGTTTTATTTTAATTTTGGATTATTTTAATGTGCTCAAATGACCAATTCCCCTAGAAGTCTTTTCAGTTTCGTATTAATACATATAAAGTATATGAATTTTGTCTGTACAACTTCTGTAACTGGAAATATGAATGAAGATTATTATTATTATTATTATTATTATTATTATTATTATTATTATTATTATTATTATTATTATTATTATTATTATTATTATTATATTATTATTATTATTATTATTATTATTATTATTATTATTATTATTATTATTATTATTATTATTATTATTATTATTAATTATAATTAATTATTATATATATATATATATATATATATATATATATATATATATATATATATATATATATATATATATATATATATATATATATATATATATATATATATATATATATATATATATATATATATATATATATCTTAAAGATTATTTTTCTTCTTTATTTGGTGTCAACCACACCAAAATCTCGGATCAAGGGTTGACATTCATTACACCTATATTTTTTAAAGATATTTATGCTCTTCCTTACAGCTTCTAGACTTAATTAATTCTGTTGTTTTATTTTCACTGGGTAGTCTCTACAAATGATAAGTCAGACTAGTTTTAATTGGGTTCAATGGGTTTACTACTAAAGGTATCACCAGCACTTCCTCTACATTTCAACATTCTTCTAATCTTACTATTTAGCTGTTGATATTTCATTTCTTTTACCCTTCGTATAATGATACCCTTCTGCAATATAGCCAAAGACTTTAAACATATAACAGTTTTTATTGGTTTTATCAGCCAGGACAATATATTATTAGAGATATTATTCGGTTTTCCTAGAGATCAGTGTTTATTATTAATAGTAGGGAGAAGTTTCTATAGCTATCTGCTGCTATTTCAACATTTTTTTATTTTTTCATATTCTGCAGTTTATGAGTGACAGATTGTATTGTGCTCTCTTGTCTGTGATATATATATATATATATATATATATATATATATATATATATATATATATATATATATATATATATATATATATATATATATATATATATATATATTCTAGCATGCCGAGGTCAGAGGCCTAATAATTTCCATACGAGTAGGGGAAAATGTTAGAAATCTGGTTGCTAATAATCGATGTGATCCTATTCATAACGTTTTAAAAGTGTGCAAGTCAAAGGAAGTTGGAAAACAGTTAAAGTTCGTAGGTTGCAAACTTTACCAGTATAGTATATGTAAGATTGCGAATATCGGTTTAGTTCAGGGTTGGACAGTTGGACAGAGTAAAGAGGAGACTGTATAGAGAGTCGTGTCGCCCTAGCTCTTCTCAGTGGAGGAAAGTATGCTATGAGAGAGCGCCGAACATCCTTATGCTATATATATATTACGAGAGGTATACTGGTAATCAGAAGTAAGAGTAGAAGAAATAAAGTGTTTTCAAATTTACCTGCTAGGGATAGATTCGAAAACTATAAAAGAACGGCTGTTAAAGAAACAGGGTGATAGAGAGTAGAAATGTGTAACCTTTCATAGGCCCAGACTGAATGAACCATGTTTCCAGCAAGAAGGAAAGGTAGAAGAAGAAAGAAAAAGATGAAATAGTTTATAAAGAAAAGGGCAAGCTCTGAAGCACAAGTTTTGAGAAACGCAGGGGAAATACCATCAGGACAATATGCATGCATCAAGTTAAGCTCTTAGAGAGCAGAAATGATATCTTTAGAAGAAAATACAGTATTAGACGTGAAATGAATTGAAGAATGAAGAATAGCTCAGGTTTCGTCTAAGGCTGAGTTATAGGTAAAGGTTTGAGCGAAGAGTTTATCTTTAGTAGAAGGTAAAATGACAGTTGTGTCGACAGAAGGAACTAGAGGAGGGAAAGAGGAAGAAGCAAAGTTAGAGTTG
>SEYY01013411.1:2500-7500 GCA_009176605.1 Armadillidium nasatum
AATTAAATCCTTCATTTGAGTAACCTACATGAAGAACTTTACATTTTTTACTATTAAAGTTCATTTGCCACCTCTCTGCCCAACCAAGAAGTCTATCTAGATCACCTTGAAGCTTTATGCATCCATCATTATTCCTTACTGAGGTAACCACTTTGGTATCATCTGCAAACTTAGAAACCTTACATTTAAGACCTTTGTCTAAATCATTTATATATATATAAGGAACAAAAGTGGTCCCAGCACAGAACCCTGTGGGACCCCACTCTTCACTGTTTCCCATAATGACTTATTACCATTAAGTAATACACACTGCCTTCTGTTCTTTAACCACTCTTTAATCCAATTGTGTACCATTCCATCTATACCATACTGCGACAACTTTTGCATCAGCCTAACATGGGGTACCTTATCAAAAGCCTTGCTAAAGTCTAAATATATGACATCAACTGGATCACCCCTGTCTATACATTCAGTAATATATTCCATAAATTCTAGTAGATTTGTCTGACATGATCTACCCTTTCTAAAGCCATGCTGGGAGTTATATAGTATCTTGTTATCATCTAAATGCTTCTCTATATGACTTTTCAGTAACTTTTCCAAAATTTTCACAACCAGAGATGTTAAACTAACTGGCCTATAGTTCCCTAAATCTTCCTTACTACCTTTTTTAAAAATGGGCACCACATATGCTGTTTTCCAGTCCTCAGGTACCTCTCCAAAAGCAATAGATCGCTTAAAAATCAAATACAGTGCCTTTGCAATACTGCTACTCCCCTCTTTTAGAATTCTACCATACACACCATCCGGACCCGCTGCCTTATTTGGGTCAATATGTTCTAGTAAAGATGCGATTTCATTTAACTCAATTTGAAATGCTGTACACCTATTCATTACATGTATACTAGAGCTATTAGTCTCTAAACTGCTATCCAACCTTTTCCTCAGTAAACACTGATGCAAAATAAGCATTGAAAATATTAACCAATTCCTTATCTGAACTTACTAAATTTCCATCAATTTTAATTGGGCCAATTTTCTTATCCTTGCTTTTAAATTTATAGAAGCTAAAAAACTTTTTCAGGTCTTTATTACTGTTCCTTGCCAAATTAATTTCTGCCATTCTCTTTGCTCTTCTTATTGACTGGTTAAGTTCATTCCTAATTCTCTTATAATGTTCCAAATCTTCCCCCCTTCTCCTACCTTTGAATATTTTAAAACATCTACGCTTTTCACCTGATTTTCTCTTTTATCTCTCTACTCCACCAATTAGGTTTTCTATTTGCCACCCTAATGGATTTATCTTTAAAACACACAGACTGAATGGTAGCCAATATTTGCTTGAAGTATTCCCACATGATGAAACAATTTTGACCATTAAACTCCTTATCCCAGTCAATTTCATTGAGCATTGCTCGGAATTTGCTAAAATCTCCATTTCTGAAATCTAATATCTTTTCCCTATTGACTTGCAATTTGGGCCCAGACCTCACATTCCAGTTAAATCTAATAATATAATGATCACTAGCTCCTAAAGTCTCCCCGACTTCGACATCATTCACCATATTTTCATCATTTGTTAATATTAAATCTAACAATGATGCATGCCTTGTCGGTTCTTGGACCACCTGACTCAAAAAGTTGTATAGAATACAATTTACAAATACTGAACTTCTATTAACTATACTACTCAAAGTATTCCACTCAATGTCTGGAAAATTAAAATCTCCCATAATGACTATCCCTTTTACATTATTTTGACACGCTACCTTGATTTCCTTCACCATTTCTTCATCTAATACTTGACTCTGATCAGGAGCTCTATAAAATGCTCCTATCCTGTATGATTTATTATACATAAGAATATCTACCCACAGAGATTCCACATCCTGATTTGTTTTAATGTCAGCTATTAACACTGATTCAATATTGCTTTTAACATAGAGTGCTACACCTCCACCACTTCCTTCCTCTACGTTGGTATAGGTAAAATGAGTATCCTTCTATTTCATATTCCTGTAGGGAGTCTCCGTAAAATGCCTCATTAACCCATGCTTCAGTAATGCAAATAATGTCAAGATTCTCCTTTATAATGTAACTAGTCAACTCATCTTTTTTTGTTTCTAAGGCTCTGAGCATTTGTGTAAAAACATTTCATACTAAACATGTCCTTATATGTATCCTTTCCATCTTGATTTCTAGTAATGTCTCCATTTTTATTAATAGGCCCATATTGTAAAGCACCTCTATTTTTATTCATACCACCATCAATCCCACCGTCAGTATTAAAATCACCATCTCCACAACTAGCAGTGCGAATATTATGCCCTTCACCCCTATCCTTACCTAGTTTCCCGGCAGACATCACTCCACCTAGAAGCTGCACACCCTCTCGACTGAGGTGAATTCCATCTCTTGCAAACAGATTCTTGTCCTAAAATTCTTCCCAGTGATCCAAAAATCCAATATTCTCTGAAAGACATAAATTCCTAACTTTTTCATTTACACCAAAGGCCCTACTTTCCCATTCTAGCCCTACTCCCAACCTAGGTACAGATGCGGATGTTAATTTTCATGGGGATTCTCCGCAGAAGCGGCGGATGCCATCGCTAATATATATATATATATATATATATATATATATATATATATATATATATATATATATATATATATATATATATATATATATATATATATATATATATATATATATATATATATATATATATATATATATATATAATAATTAGGTCTATGTGATATTTATAAAGTAGCAACCAATTTTATTCAATTCATTGAGAAATTGGGTAAACAATTCAATTGCAATTATGTTATTAATTAATTTCAAACCATTGTATCAAAAGTTTGAACTTTCAATATTATAATTGATGCGTCCTAATAGAAAGTATTCTTATTTTATTATTTTTCAAAACGGAAAAATCATTAGAAATTTCCTGATCATTTCGTTTATTCAATAATTTCAAATCGCAGACCTCTTCTGACCTGTACGTAACAGCTGATCGTGTCGTCTGCAAACGAAGAAAACGTAAGCAAGCGTTTTCGATTTTGTTCAAAATACGTGTTAAAAATGCACTAAATTTCGTAAGGACAATTTCAGATATTTTACAAACACGAAAACACCTTAAAGTGCATAACTGTTGTGAAGCAGCATTACATTTCAATGGCGGTCTCTTTTCCAAATCTGAAGTGTGTTTTTAGTGATACAATTCAGTCGAACATATTTAAATAAATGGTAGTTAAGAGAAATGTATTTTTATTCAAAAATAATAATAATAATAATAATAATAATAATAATAATAATAATAATAATAATAATAATAATAATAATAATAATAATAATAATAATAGCAAATTAGTGGAGTATTAAAGTAGAAAAATGTGGATTATTTTACGAGACTATAAAAGGAAATGAATATGTGATAGATAAAAATGGAAACTTTTAAAGTAATTGGTTTAAATTCCGTTGGTCTGTTGGTCTTTAGTAAGGAAAAGAAAAGTCCGACTCGTACATACACACGCACACACACAAACATACACATGTCGTTCCCTTAAAGGTCAGTTTCCCTACCAAGGATCTGCTCCTTTCGTCCGTTCAAATGAAGCTTCACTGCTGACCCTTATAACAAATTTCCCTCTCCTCCTCTTTTGCTCTCTCGCTCTCTCACTCTCTCTCTCTCTCTTTTCGGCCAAGTTCCTCTTCCTTCTTTTCCAAACCCCCACTGGGAATGAGGGACGGGGTTTCTTCTCCCACTTCTCCTATACGATCGGAATAACAAAAGCTTCAATTTAAATTTATTACATACGAGAAGATTCCTATAAAATTTACATTATATATATATATATATATATATATATATATATATATATATATATATATATATATATATATATATATATATATATATATATATATATATATATATATATATAATATATATATATATATATATATAATATAATAATATATATATATTTATATATTATTATATATATTATTTATATATTATATATATATATATATATATATTTATATATTATATATTATATATATATATATATATATATATATATATATATATATATATATATATATATATATATATATATATATATATATATATATATATATATATATATATATATATATATATATATATATATATATATATATATATATATATATATATATATGACATTGCAATAAGAAATAAACTCCATCTTAATTAAAATTTTAATGAATAGAAAATTTTGTTTGAAATAGTTTGTTTATTTCAAAATTTTGAGTAAAGTGTCACACCACACCCTCTTTTTCAATTCAAATTTTCGGTTTCTTTTTATATGAAACTTCGAAGCAGACGATGAAAACTATAATTAAAAATCTGGTAAATTTTAGTTTATTTCTCATTTGAGAATTTAATTCATCGAAACAAGATATGTACTTAACAAATATGATCAAAATAATAATAATAATAATAATAATAATAATAATAATAATAATAATAATAATAATAATGATAATGATAATGATAATGATAATAATAATAATAATAATAATAATAATAATAATAATAATAATGATAATGATAATGATAATGATAATAATAATAATAATAATAATAATAATAATAATAATAATAATAATAATAATAATAATAATAATAATAATAATAATAATAATAATAATAATATAATAATAATAATAATAATAATAATATATATATATATATATATATATATATATATATATATATATATATATATATATATATATATATATATATATATATATATATATATATATATATATATATATATATATATATATATATATATATATATATATATATATATATATATATATATATATATATATATATATATATATATATATATATATATATATATATATATATATATATATATATATATATATATATATATATATATATATATATATATATATATATATATATATA
>SEYY01013411.1:12500-25000 GCA_009176605.1 Armadillidium nasatum
TGAATAGATTTATGCATAGCCTTATTTACTGTTTTTCATAATAACTGAGAAAGATATTTGAAAAAGCATGACCTAAAGGAGGGCCCATAGCCAAACCATCAATTTGGATATAGTTCTCAGTTGAAAAGGAATAGAGAATCTTCAACAGAAAATTTTAAAAGTTTGGTGAATGAGAGATGATCCATTCCCATAATGTTTTGATTGTTGTGAAATAATTCATTAGTTACTATGTTTATGGTTTCATAAATAGGAAGATTTGTACACAAAGATTCAATATCAAAGCTTGTCATGAAGCAAGTGCCAAAAAAAGGAAAATTCAAGCAACTGATAAAGTCGAAAGTGTCTCACAAAGTATATTCGTTTTTAGTTAGAAGATCTAAGACACGAACTAAAAATTTTTCAAGATTGTAGTTAGCAGAGTTTATTATATATATATATATATATATATATATATATATATATATATATATATATATATATATATATATATATATATATATATATATATATATATATATATATATATATATATATATATATATATATATATATATATATATATACACATATATATATATTTTGTGATGCATTTTTCCATTCGCGTCCTCATCAGAATTAACATCCGCATCCGCATCCGCATTTTCGAAAATTCAACATCCGCATCCGCATCCGCACTTGACGAAAATTCTATATCTGCATCGGCAGTAGAGAAAAAATAACATGCGATCCATCACTAAAATATATATATATATATATATATATATATATATATATATATATATATATATATATATATATATATATATATATATATATATATATATATATATATATATATATATATATATATATATATATATATATATATATATATATTATTTCACCTCTGATGTGCTAAGGCCAGAGGCCTACTAAAATTCCACCAGAGTTAAGGGAAAATCAGGAACATGGTCAAATTAAAGGCCGACATGATCTGATACACAGCGTTTGAAGGTGGAAAAAGGAAGTTGGAAAAATAGATGAAGGAAGTGTGTTCCAGACTTTACCAGTAGAGTACATGTAAGATTGAGCATAGCGGTTAAGTCTGGGGTCAGAGAGTTGGACAGAGACAGGAGGAGACTGTATAGAAAGACGAGTCGCACGAGCCCTTTTCAATGGAGGAGGTATGCAACGAGAGAGTTCAGAAGAGCAGTGTAAATTGTAATAGCGATAAAATTGCGTTAATAAAAATAATAATAATTATGAAAATAATGATAATAATAGTAATAACTAATAAAAATAATAATAATAAGAATAATAACAAAACAAAATTATTATCCGATCTGCACCTAGTATAGAGAGTGACGCAACAATTCGACGGGCAGAAAGATTGGAGAGAATTAGTTAGAGCAGGAGAGTTGATAAGGCGAAAAGTCCTAGACTCCACCTTTTCCAGGAGAGTTGTATGAGTGGAACCATCCCAGATGTGTGACGCATACTCCATACAAAGGCGAACAACACCCCTATACAGAGCACGCAACTGGGGTGGGTTGAAGAAGTGCTGTAGGCGATTCAGAACACCCAACCTCTTAGAAGCTTGTTTAGAAAGAGAAATAATGTGATCTTTCCAAGAAAGATGACTAGAAAAAGAAACACCAAGAATATTAAGGAGAGATGAAGGTTTGAGTTGTGTGTTTTCGAAGAAGATAGCATAGTTATGTGGAAGATTGTGTCGAGTAGAGAGATGGAGAAATTGAGTTTTTGAGGCATTGAAAACGACCATGTTTTCTCTGCCCCAATTTGAAATGAGAGGTAGATCAGAGGTTAATTGCTCAAGGCCACCCTCCTTTTTTCTATTAACTGTTGTTGGGAGGGGTGCCTTTCAAAATGAAAAGAGTAATGAAGGGTGGAGTCATCGGCATAAGAGTGGATAGGAGATGAAGTTATTGAGAGAAGGTCATGAAAAGCAGAAAAAGTGTTGGGGATAGAACAGATCCTTGAGGGACACCACTATTAATAGATTTATAGGATGAACGGTGGCCGTCTACAACAGCTGCTATAGAACGACCAGAAAGGAAATCAGAGAGAAGGCCACAGAGAGAAAAATAGATTTCGAAAGAAGGAAGTTTAGAAATCAAAGCTTTGTGCAAGACTCTATCGAAAGCTTTCGATATGTCCAGCAGTAAAAGTAAAAGATTCATCAAAATGCCGAAGAACGGAGGACTAAGAGTCGGAGAGAAAGGAATGAAGATCACCAGTAGAGCGTTTCTTACGAAAATCATACTGGCCATGAGAGATAAGATTAGAAGAATTGAGATGTTTCCAAATCTTCCTGTTAAGGATAGATTCGAAAACTTTAGAAACTACGGAGGTTAAAGAAACTGGACGGTAGTTAGAGTTTTGAGAACCATAATAGGGATACCATGAGGACCATATGCCTTCTTAGTGTTAAGATCAGAGAGAGCAGAAATGACGTCTTAGAAGAAATTACAATTTTAGGCATAAATGAGATGGAGGGGGTTGAAGGAGTGGGAACAGCTCCGGAATCGTCTAAGGTTGAATTAAAGGCCAAAATTTGAGCAAAGAGTTCAGCTTTAGAGGAAGGCAAAACGGCAGTTGAACAGTCAGAAGATACTAGAGGAGGGAAAGAGGAAGAAGCAAAGTTAAAGTTGATATTTTTTTGCAAAATGCCAGAAAGGCGAGATGAAGAGGAGCCAGAAAGATTATTGCATTTGCGACGGAGAAAAGAGTTTTTGGTACCTGGAAGAATAGATTTTGCACGATTACGGGATGAAATATAAGTTGAGTGAGTTTCTGGAGTTTGAAGACGATGGTAATCCCTGAAGGCAGCATCCCTGCGGCGGATAGCACGAGAACAAGCAAAGTTAAACCAAGGTTTGTTAAGTTTAGTAGAAAAGAAATAATGTGAAATGTACGCCTCCATGTCATGTCGGAAACAGTAATCATTCCATGGAAAATCAGAAAAGTACCACCGCAAGTCAGATCGGTTAGTGGCACCGAAATGCCAGAATCGTTTCCTCGCCGAAGGCGTGGGCCGTTCCTGCGGAAGACTTGAAGAGACAGGACAAAATACAGAGATAAGAAGATGATCGGATGAACCCAGAGGAGGAAAGAGTTTAACAGTGTAAGGAGAAGGATAAGAAGTTAGGAAAAGATCTAGTATGTTGGGTTCATCACCAAGACGGTCAGGGATACGGGTAGGGAGATGCACCAACTGCTCAAGGTTGTTTTGGATAGACAATTGGTAGGCGTGTTCACCAGCTGGATCATAAGAACTAGATGAAAGCCATTGGCGGTGGTGAACATTGAAATCACCAAAAATGAGGATTTCGGAGGAAGGAGAAGAAGAAAGAATGTGTTCTATTTTGGAGTTAAGATAGTCGAAGAATTTTGGATAGTCTGTAGAGTAAGGAGATAAGTAGACAGAATAAATGAATTTAGTTGTAGAGTTGCAAGAAAGTTTAAGCCATAAAGTAGAGAATTCAGAAGACTCCAAATTAGAGACAAGAGAACAGACAACATCATTGCTCACATATGCGCAACATCCACCTTTAGCTGAAAATTGAGGATATAGACAGTAGGAGGAAACAGAGTAGGGTTTGCTGTCAGAGCACTCAGACACCTGAGTTTCAGTTAAGAACAAGAGATGAGGTCTAGAAGAAGAGGGTTTTGTTCGACAAAGTGGAAATTAGAAGAAGACCGCGAATGTTGCAGAAATTAATGAAAAAAGAAGATCGTGCACCAGGGCAAGTCGGCAACAAGGTCTTGGTGGCGCCAACCCCATCACCGGAGGCCATCAACTCCCAAGTGGTGATGGGGGAAGGAATGAATGAAGGCTTATATTTGGAATCCGCCCCTCTTGGATTCCGAGGCAGATTTATGTTACGTAATTTTTGATTTGTTTAATTGGTAATGTAAATGTAAGCGCTTGTAAATTTGTAGGACATATGTGAAGAAGGAGGATAATTGTCGGAGCACAGGCACTCGAATGTGAGTGAAGGGTACACTTGAGACCCTCTGAGAAGATGAGATGCGAAAAAGAACGAGCCAAAGGGCAATGGAATGAAACGGAATGATCTAGCTCACCCTATCACACCGTGTATTAAGCCCAGTGTGGGATACTTTCATCGCTTCGGACTGCACTACGTCCTCCTATATATATATATATATATATATATATATATATATATATATATATATATATATATATATATATATATATATATATATATATATATATATATATATATATATATATATATATTATACTGAAGAGGAAAATTAACGCACAACTGGAACAAACGTCAATATTTGGATACTGAAACATACAAAACAGGTTAATATGCACCACTTGGGAATACATAATGGGGATAATGTGGCACCCTACCGTGGGAACCCTCGGGATCCTGGGATACCGTGGCATATAAGTAGGATGCGGTGAAAATCTGCAGGGTGCATGTGCATGCCACCTATCCCTGGCCGTCAGTATCTTCAGTGACCTCCACTTGCACGTATGGCAGCTAAACACCATTGATGCATGCTGGAAACCTTGATGATTTCCTTTGTCAGTTCCTCCCATAGGCGTACAACCGTTTGTCGCAGATCTTTAAGGCTGTGTGACTGTAGCCGTCTCAGCCGCCTTGTCAGTGTGCCCACAGATTCTTGATGGGGTTTAGGTCGGGAGTGTACGCAGGCTAGTCCAATTTTCGAATCTCCACAGTGTTGAGGTAATCCTCAATACATCTGTCTACGTGGCGTTATCCTGCATGAGGACGAAGGCCTCACCGACGTAGGGGCCAAATGGTACAACGTACGGTTCGAGTATGTTCGTTATGTATCATTGCCCGGTTAGGTACCTTGCATCGAAGACGTGTAACTCCGTGTGGGCATGAAAATATCAATGACCTCAAACCATAACTGACCAACCACCGAAGGAGAGTATCTCTTGCATTATGTATGCCGCATAGCGCTCATAACGCCACCAATAAACTCTGAACGTCTGTCGAAGCTGTGCTATTTGAATCGGCACTTTCCGTAAATAGTACACTCGCCCAATCCTGGGACCGCCAATGCAGGTGTTGTTGTGCAAAAGTCATCCTTGTTCTTCGGTGTTCCCTGGTGAGCAGAAACCCTCATGGCAGCCTCTGTGAGTAGTATCCATGTTCCGCTAGGCAACGTCGAATGGTATTCGTGATAACAAGGGTTTGATGGATAGCCTGCAGCTCGGGACAATGATCACGTGGTGTTGCATGTCGATCGCGAACAACCATTAACCGTATATATCTGTCCTCTACGGCCGTTGTTGTCTGTGGCCTACCTTAGCCAGGCCACCTGGTGTGAGCATGTGTCAACTCGTACCTCTATAGGACCCTTCCGATGGTTGTATTGGAGATTTCGAACCCTCGGCCTAGTTGGCGTTGGCAGTACCGTAAAGCTTCCGGTGTTGTGATTGCCACACGGACTTCGTGTGTCATACTCCATCGTAACATCTCCATATTACTTGTACAAACGTTAAAGGTTGATTACTCTCTATACCCGGCATACCCGTGAAGTTACCTCTCCTACCACGTCACTCACCGAATTTGGCTGGTTTGCCCTTTTACCATATTTCGTCAATATGATATATCATCAACGATAAAATGTTTTTTTTTGGATAGGCACGGGCACACACCTCCACACACAGGCATTTCCATAGCCCTACAATGTCGTCTGGACCTTTCAACTAACAAATTATAGATGATGCGTTAAATTTTACTCTTTAGTATATATATATATATATATATATATATATATATATATATATATATATATATATATATATATATATATATATATATATATATATATATATATATATATATAATCTTCATAATCTTCATCCCCCAGGAAGGACTATCGTCCTGTCAGTTGGATCTTTCGAGGAAGATCCTAGGGTTTCACGGGGCCACGGCGGTACCGCTGGCTGGGCCAGGCCTATCGCGGATGCCGGAGATTATTCCCATCAGTGGCAAGGGCACTCCACTGATGTACTCGTTTAACGACTGAGTCATTCGGAGCTAAGCGCAAGGAGAAAACAGCTCACATTTCTCGCTCCGGCCAGGCCTCGAACCCTGGACCTCTCGTTTGCCATAACGAGTGCTCGATCGACTGAGCTACGAAGCCACTCATAATAAGTGGTACAGTGTTAAGGTGGGAACCTATGTTAAAAGTTGTTCAGTGGTAAGGTGAAAGAAAGCCAGTTATAACTGATGGGAATAATCTCCGGCATCCGCGATAGGCCTGGCCCAGCCAGCGGTATCCGCCGTGGGCCCAAGAAACCCAAGGATCTTCCTCGGAAGATCCTATTGACAGGACGAAAGTCCTACCTGGGGTAAGGTGAAATATATATATATATATATATATATATATATATATATATATATATATATATATATATATATATATATATATATATATATATATATATATATATATATATATATATATATATATATATATATATATATATATATATATATATATATATATATATATATATATATATATATATATATATATATATATATATATATATATTAGTGATGGATCGGATGTCATATTTTCCAATTTGCGGATGCGGATGCGGATGCGGATGTTGAATTTTGGAGAAGTGCGGATGCGGATGCGGATGCGGATGTCGAATTTTCGAAAGTGCGGATGCGGATGCGGATGCGGATGTCGAATTTTCGAAAGTGCGGATGCGGATGCGGATGCGGATTTTGAATTTTCGAAAATGCGGATGCGGGTGCGGGTGCGGATGTTAATTTTGATGAGGATGCGGATGCGGATGCGGATGTTAATTTTGATGAGGATGCGGATGCGGATGCGGATGCGGATGCTGATTATATATATATATATATATATATATATATATATATATATATATATATATATATATATATATATATATATATATATATATATATATATATATATATATATATATATATATATATATATATATATATATATATATATATATATATATATATATTCACTATCACCTTTCCCACTTTCGTGAGGTGGTGCCCGCCACAATTCCCTTACAAACATAACTATTCTTACCTTTCAACGCTTTCACCACCTCCCTCCATCTCTGTCTCCACAAATCTTCTACCCTCGTCTAAACTCAAATTCCTTCCATCAAAATCACTCTCACTCCATCCACCCATCTCCCCTTCGGCCTTCCCCTCCCCCTACCCTTCCCCTATCTACATCGGATCTACGTACCTTGCAAACCATTCTTTTCTCTTTCATTATTCACATATGTCCAAACCTTTTTTAGCACATCCTCCTCCTCTCTATCAATTACACACTTCTTCCATTTACACATCTCCCTTATTCTTTCATTTCTAATCCTATCAATCCTTCTCAATTTATATATCGCTCTCAAATCTTTCATCTCAAAGATATTGAAACTTTTTCTCGAGCCGAGCACTTATCGTCTATGTTTCACACACATACAATACAGAAGGTGAACACATACATTCAAACATTCTTATCTTTATTTCTTTCGAAATTTTTCCTTTCTTCCATACTTTTCTTAGGCCCCCCAATACTTTCATTCCTTCTACCACTCTATTCTTTATTCCTTTTTCCGTCCCACCCTTACCTTCCACCCAACATTACTAGATATTTGAATTCATTCACCTCCTCAAGTTTCCATTCTCACACTTCTACAAACCAATTCCTCCCTCCACATTTCCTCATCCCCACCTCCAATCCTCATAACTTTATTCTTCGCTGGATTGAATTTCAATCTGTGTTTGCACATTTCCCTTCAAACTCTCTCACAAGTATTCTCATCTTTTCTCCAGATTCTGCCACCAACACATGCCGCATCATCTGCAAAAAGTAAAACATTCACTTCACATTCACCCTCCATATTTCTCAACGTAATACTCTTCCCTTCTCTCCATTTTTCTAAATAAACCATTCATCAATAGATTAAATAACATGGAGATATTACACACCACTGTCTCAATACCACTCCTATGCTAAACTAATCCGATAGTTCTCTCTTCACCCTCACTCTTGATCTACAATTCGCATATATATATATATATATATATATATATATATATATATATATATATATATATATATATATATATATATATATATATATATATATATATATATATATATATATATATATATATATATATATATATATATTAGTGATGGATCGGATGTCATATTTTCTAATTTGCGGATGCGGATGCGGATGCGGATGTTGAATTTTCGAAAGTGCGGATGCGGATGCGGATGCGGATGTTGAATTTTTGAAAGTGTGGATGCGGATGCGGATGCGGATGTTGAATTTCCGAAAGTGCGGATGCGGATGCAGATGCGGATGTTGAATTTTCGAAAATGCGGATGCGGATGTTGATTTTTGTGCGGATGCTCCGCATCCTCGCATGCGGATGCGGATGCGGATGCCATCACTAATATATATATATATATATATATATTATATATATATATATATATATATATATATATATATATATATATATATATATATATATATATATATATATATATATTGTAAATGTAATAAATTGATTATTATTACTATTCCTGCTCAAATAATAATAATAATAATAATAATAATAATAATAGTAATAATAATAATAATATTAATAATTATAAAAAAATAATAACAATAATAATAATAATAATAATAATAATAATAATAATAATAATAATAATAATAATAATAATAATAATAATAATAATAATAATATTAATAATAATAATAATAACACTGGTCAACAACAACAAAAAAAAAAAAAAAAATTTGTTCTGGCATGGACTTTAAGAACAGTTTTAGACTAATTTGAGGGTGCTGAATTCGAATCTGATCTTATATTTTCTCTATCACATCAAGTTTTTGAGCTATAGGTATATATCCCATTTTCATGAATTCCAAGAATGAATTATCCTTCTATTCAGTAGTGTAGCAAAAGGGGCAGGATTATATGGTTTACTTTCTGCCTTGTCAATGTAAAAGGTTTCAATAAGAAAAACAAGCAATATTTGAAATACCCAAGAATCCCTTCAGCTATTCGACCGGTTGCCCATAGTGAAGAAATACCTGCACCAATCTTTACTAAGCTTCCAAAAATTGATGACATAGATCTCTGCTCACCTTCTTCTAGTGATGAAGAAGACACTACAGATATTTTTCAGCCATGTGATGAAGATTGTAACAAACCAATTCTGTTTACTCAGTCGGCTTTGAATGATTTGCTTAGAGATCTTTATCTACCAAGAGAGTCTGCTGAACTGTTGGCTTCAAGACTACAATAGAATCGAATGTTGAAACCTGGCACTAGCGTCTCATTTTATCGTAACAGGGAAGCAGAACTGGGTAAGTACTTCCATTCAGATGGCCAGCTTGTTTATTGTACTGATGTAGAAGGGCTACTTCTCTTTATGGGACTTCCAGCATATGATTCACGGGATTGGAAGCTTTTTATTGATAGTTCCAAAAGAAGTTTAAAATGTGTTCTGTTACACAATAGAAATAAGTATGCCTCTGTACCAATAGGTCATTCTGTAAAACTTAAAGAAGAATATATATACCAATAATGATAATAATAATAATAGTAGTATAAAACTGAAAATAATAACAATTATAATAAAGCACTAAAAATAATAACTAATAAAACACTAAAAATAATAATAAGACATAAAACATTAAGTATAATAATAATAATAATAATAATAATAATAATAATAATAATAATAATAATAATAATAATAATAATAATAATAATAATAATAATAATAATAATAATAATAATAATAATAATAATAATAATAATAATAATAATAATAATAATAATAATAATAATAATAATAATAATAATAATAATAATAATAATAATAAAAAGCATTAAAAATAATAATAAGAATAAAATAAAATAATAAAAATAAGAATATATTAAAAATAAAAATAATAATAATAATACATTGACAGTAATAATAATAATAATAATAATAATAATAATAATAATAATAATAATAATAATAATAATAATAATAATAATAATAATAATAATAATAATAATAATAATAAAATAAATAAATAAATAAATAAATAAATAAAAAAATAAATAAATAAAATCTAAACTATAAAAAAAGTTGCCGACTGGCTATCCCTGTTCTATGGAAGATTGAGGTTCTAATATAAAGAGATTCCAAAATCCAGAAACATTTTTCTTCTGTAGTGTGAAAGAGAAATTTTAAATAATTGTAGGTAATATTAATTCAACATAAAGAGGGAATCATTTCGCATTGCTCAGGATTCAGGCTTCGATTATATATATATATATATATATATATATATATATATATATATATATATATATATATATATATATATATATATATATATATATATATATATATATATATATATATATATATATATATATATATATATATATATATATAATATAATAATAATAAGTTAAATAAATAAATAAAAACTATTCTATAAATAAAGGTTGAGCAGTTGGTGCATCTCCCTACCCGTATCTCTTACCGTCTTGGTGATGAACCCAACATACTTGATCTTTTCCTAACTTCTTATCCTTCTCCTCTCTGTTAAACTCTTTCCTCCTCTGGGTTCATATGATCATCTTCTTATCTCTGTATCTTGTCATTTTTCTTCAAGTCTTCCACAGGAACAGCCCACTCCTTCTGCGAGGAGGCGTTGCTGCCATTTCGGTGCCACTAACTGGTCTGACATGCAGTCGTACTTTTCAGATTTTCCATGGAATGATTACTGTTTCTGTGGGAGGGGTCCTTCGGAGTATGCAGAGCGCATAACCAAGGATATTCTCTCTGGCATGGAGACATACATTCCATATTCTTTCCCTTCCACTAAACCTAACACACATTAGTTAAACTCTGCTTGTTCTCGTGCTATCCGCTGCAGGGATGCTGCCTTCAGGGATTACCATCGTCTTCAAACTCCAGAAACTTATGCAACTTATATTTCATCCCGGAATCGTGCAAAATCTATTTTTCGAGTTAATAAAAACTCATTCTTTCCGCCGCAAATGCAATAATCTTTCTGGTTCCTCTTCTTCACGCTCTTTCTGGCATTTTGCAAAAAATATCAACTCTAGCTTTTCTTCTTCCTCTTTCCCTCCTCTATTTTCTTCTGACTTTTGAAATGCCGTTTTCCTACCTCTAAAGCTGAACTCTTCACCCAAACCTTTGCCTTCAATTCAACCTTAGACAATTCCGGAGCTGTTCCTACTTCTTCAACCCCCTCTAATTCATTTATGACTAAAATTGTAATTTCTTTTAAAGACGTCATTTCTGCTCTTTCTGAGCTTAACACTAGGAAGGCATACAGTCCTGATGATATCACTCCTGTGGTTCTCAAAACTTGTGCTTCCGAGCTTGCACCTTGCCATGGTAAACTATTTTGTCTGTCTTTCTACTTTAACCTCCGTTCTTTCTAATTTTTGTTAGTCAATTCTTAAAGGAAAATTTGGAAACATCTCAATTCTTCCAATCTAATCTCTGATCGCCAGTATGGCTTTCGTAAGAAACGCTCTGCTGATGATCTTCTTTCCCTTCTCTCTGACTCTTTGTCTTCCGCTCTTCGGCATTTCAGTGAATCTTTTGCTGTCGCGCTGAACATAATCGAAAGCTTTTGTTAGAGTCTGGCACAAAGCTTTGATTTCTAAACTTCTCTCTTTCGGTATCTATACCTCTCTCTGTGGCCTTCTCTCCGATTTCCTTTCTGATCGTTCTATAGCAGCTGTTGTAGACGACCTCTGTTCATCCTTTAAATCCATTAATAGTGGTGTTCCTTAAGGGTCTGACCTATCCCAACACTTTTCTGCTTTTCATTAATGACTTTCTCTCTATTACTTCATCTCCTATCCACTCCTATGTGCTGATGACTCCACCCTTCATTACTCTTTTCAGTTTGAAAGGCGTTCCTCCCAAAAACAGTTAATAGAGGCAAGGAGGATGGCCTTGGAGCAACTAACCTCTGATTTATCTCGCATTTCAAATTGGGGCATGGTCTGTTTCAATGCCTCAGAAATTCAATTCCTCCATCTCTCTACTCGACACAATCTTCCACACAACTATGATATCTTCTTCGAAAACACTCAACTCAAACCTTCATTTCTCCTTAATATTCTTGGTGTTTGTTTTTCTCGTGATCTTTTTTGGAAAGATTACATTACTTCTCTCTCTACACAAGCTTCTAAGAGGTTGGGTGTTCGAAGGCGCCTTCAGAAATTCTTCACCTCACCTCACTTGTTTGCTCTTTATATAGGTGTTGTACGCCCCTGTAAGGAGCACGCCTCACACATCTGGGGTGGTTCCATTCATACAGCTCTCCTGGAAAAGGTGGAGTCTAGAGCTTTTCGCCTTACCAACTCTCCTGCTCTCACAAATTTTCTCCAATCTCTTTCTGCCCG
>SEYY01013411.1:37500-48810 GCA_009176605.1 Armadillidium nasatum
TTACAATAACAAATAACAATAATAATAATTTAGTGTGTCAGAACGAAGGGAGAGAGACTATTGATTTAAAAGTGATTTTATGTAGCCAATAGTGAAGTGATCTAGGTCGAAAAAACCGGGGGAGGAATTAAAATTATGGTAATTCATTATGAAGAAAGATTCAACCAATCTGTTATTGTTTTTTCTATTTGAACGGTAGACAAATTTGGCTGCATTCCAATTAATTGTATGATTTTCCATTATGTGAGTGAAGATTGCATTACTTGTATTATGACGTTGTATATCTGTTTTGTGTTGTGAAAGGCGGAACTGTAATGTTTTTAGTGTTTCACCATAGTATGCTTTTTGGCAAGTATTGCAAGGGATCTTATACACACCTCCGGACTGTACAGTATTTGATGTGTTGTTTTTAATCAAATTTTTGTGTAAAGTGTCTGGAAAAGTAAAAACTAGACTAATATTAAGTGCATTTTTTAGGGTAAAACGTAATTTTAACAGAGAAATGGCGTATGGAACTATTATTATATTTGAGGGGGTTTCACGTGGAGGTGGGATATAGTTTTCATATATGCGTTGACGTGCTTTATGGTATTGTTTCTGTATGAAGTAATGAGTATAACCTAGGTCCAAGAACATTTGAAAAACAAGTGTAAGTTCGTCGTCCATGTATATCGGATCTGTGAGAGTAAGTGAGCGTGTGAAAGAATTGAATATTATATTCTTTTTGATATAGTCTGGATGGTCTGAAAATGCATGGAGGGATTGGTTTTTTGTAGTGGGTTTCTTGAAAATTTTGAATGTAAGATTGTTATTATTTTGTACAATGGAAAGATCTAGGAAAGAAATGATATTGTTGATTTGGAGTTCATAAGTGAACTTTATGGAGGGGATTAGGTCGTTCATATGTGTTAAGAAGGGGAGGATGGGAAAGTTGTTGGGTACTATTGCGAGTATGTCATCAACATATCTAAACCAGGAGTGTATAGAATGGAAAAGGGGTACATTTGGAAGTAGCTGGGATTCATAAAACTCCATATAAATGTTAGCAATTATGGGACTCAGGCTACTACCCATTCCAGCGCCGAAAATTTGTTTATAAAATTTATTATTAAATGAGAAAACGTTTTGTTTAAGGCAAAGTTCTATGAGTAGTATAAAATTATTAATGGGTATGGGTAAATCCATGTCTATTAATTTTGTTGTAAGAAAATTTAAAAAGTGCGGTAAAGGTATATTAGTGTACAAACTGGTAACATCGAAACTGATGAGAGAGTGGATCAGATGGGATGGTAGTACCAATGCGCTCTCTGAAATGTGATGAATTTTTTATATGGGAATTGGAAATAGTGCCAAGTAGGGGAGAGAGAATTTTGGTTAACCATTTGTTAAGTTTGCAGAAATTATCATTAGTGCATGAAATGATGGGGCGCATTGCGACATTGGGTTTATGAAGTTTCGGTATACCGTAGAAGTAAGGCAAAGATGGATTGTTGACTATGTTTGTATATCTCAGTTGGAAGTAATTTTCAAGCATGATATTTATATATATATATATATATATATATATATATATATATATATATATATATATATATATATATATATATATATATACATACAATAAAATATGGTTGCGACGGGTATTTCGCATACAGTAGGTTTGTTAAAGGTATCCTTACCTTGTTCTGATAATTTTCTGTATGATAGAGAATAATAATACATTTAGTTGATTAAAGTTTGTTAATAAGCATTCAGTGCTTTCCTACTACACCAGAGATATTTGTTTTTCATATTCGCTGTTTATTGCAACTAGTAAGTTATTTTTCCATACGTTTGCCCATACGTTATCTTATTGGTGTCTCGAAAGTAGAGTAGTACAGGTACTGCAAATGGAGACTAGGAATAAGAACTGTAATATCAGACTTTCCTTCATTTCACTTTTTCCATTACAAGATTTTCATTTGTATTGTATAGTTTAACCATTGATTTTTATTCAATGTATTTAGATGTATTTTATTTTTTTTAGGTCGTTTTATCATAATCTTTTCAATCGTCTAGAATTATTGTCCTTTTCTTATTCGTGAAAATTTTCTTGATGTTTCAGCTGCGTGTTTTTAAAGATTGCTGAATTTTTTTCGAAATTTGTTATTTTTTTCCTTCTGAAATAAATTAATATTAAATTTAATGCTTGCAAATTTTCATTTATATCGTTAGAATTATTTTCGAACGTCTCTTTGTATACATTGATCATTCATTTGTATTACCTTTTTTATTGTTTCTGAGAGAATATTTTCTTTCCCTCGCGATAATATTTTTCATATACTTCAATTCAAATAAATATCGTTTGATTTTTGACATACGTAAATTGAATAAGTTCTTGACAGAATCACAGACCTTAATATTTTTTGTCTTTTGAAGACTAATTTCTTTTCGTACGCAAATCTAGATTCGACGATGGCATTTGTTAATCTTAATTTTTCTTCCTGTTTTAACTGAATAGTAGTTTATCTAATCAGTTGATTCGTCCAAAGTGGCCAAATTGGAACGCAGTATTGAATGAAAAGCCTGGATTGTAAAAATTATTTGTCCAGTGTTGCTACATTATTTACTTTTTTTTGTCATTCTGTTATTTTCGTAAATTTTATGTAATAGCATGATGATACCGAGTATTAAATTTTTGGATCTGTTAAAATATTTTTGATTCTTTTCAGATACATTCTCAATGATTTCAATATCTAACAACTGCCTTACTTTCAAGGATTTATTTATTTATTTTATTCACAATGGAATTTATATCCTAACAGTGTAATCTAGGATTTAAACAAATTTTCTTGTACTTTAAAATAATCCATGTATATAAATGACAATATACCTATTTTAAGTGTTTTTCTGCGGTAGACGTTTCAAGATCTGGTTTACAAAATGAGCTGTAGAAATGTGCACAACTGTTGTAAATTGTGAAGGTGTTTGATTAGCTTCTACTTTATACGATTTATTAATTTATGAAGTTACTATCATTATGAAATACTTTTATAGCTCTAGCATTTATACCTTTGCTGTTGTCAACAGTTATGATTTAGCAACTTTAAATTATCAATATCAGTAAAAAATAACGTTATTTCATTAACTATGTGTTTGGAAGCTATACAAGAAGCAATTGGAATCGCTTGAAAATTGTCATTATGGGTCACTGCAGTATAATAAACTTTTTTCGAGCACAAATTTAGACGTTTTATTACGTTATCCGTTGCGTCAATAAATATTAATAAGTTGTTTTTTCTGCTTAAGACATTATAAATACTCATTTGTTCTTCATATATTAAGACAATTGCAAATGGAAAAAAATTATTCTTCTAATGAATCCAGGCAATTTTTTTCCTATTATCTTCATTTATCAAAATTTGTCTTAAAACATTAATGTATCAACGTTGTCTTCATGTAATTCCTTTCATTTATTAGCTTCGTACTTGATTTTTCTCAACACAGTAGGCGAAAATACTTCAGTCATATTTCCAGCTGAAATATCTTTTTCCGCTGCTCTTAAATCAATGAATACCCTACAACTTATCTAGTGTTGTAGCCGGCCATCTAGTGCTTACGGCGGGCATCACAGTTTTGTTTGAAAATTCTGTGACGTTAGTGAGTCTCCAAATCGCTATCTTTTCCTTGCAAGAACCTTTTGTTGTGACGTTTGTAAATTTTAGTCATGAATGTATACACCGATGGGTATAAATTGCAACCTAATTTGCTTGCATTTTTTTAAATATAAAATTCAAACCTATATTTCCCACACATTGTAAATTTACATCGTGCTATGACATATCTGGACATTCTTTTTTATGTGAATTCCTATTCTTATAGTGCTTCGTAACCAAATTTATTGGACAAGTTGGGATTAATTTTGTAAAATGGTTAATTTGTTAATTTCGAATTCACTGATTGTGACAAAAAAAAAAGTTTTTAAAAGTAAAATAAAAAAATTCTTTAATTTCTTCATTAAATTATCAATTCTTTAAACACAAATTACTTAGGAATTTATTGTCATTTCTTTTTATTATGATAATATGGTATGGTTCAATTATGTATGGAACAAAATATCGGCCAAATGGCCGCCGCGACCTCGGCGGCACACCTCCATCCGATGGTCCAAATTTTCGATGACGCTGAGGCATAATTGGGGTTCTATGCCGTTAATGTGCCGAATTATCTCATCCTTTAGCTTCTTGAATTGTTGCTGGCTTATCGACGTACACCTTTTCTTTCAAATAACCCCAAAGAAAGAAGTCCAACGGTGTCAAATCACATGATCTTGGCGGCCAATTGACATCGCCACCACGTGAGATAACACGGCCATTGAATTTGTCGCGCAAAATAGCCATTGTTTCGTTAGCTGTGTGGCAAGTGGCACCGTCCTGTTGAAACCACATATCGTCCACATCCATACCTTCCAATTCGTGCCATAAAAAGTTCGTTATCATCTCACGATAGCGAACACCATTCACAGTAACTGCCTGACCGGCCTCATTTTGGAAAAAATACGGCCCGATGATGCCGCCAGCCCATAAACCACACCAAACAGTCACTCTTTGTGGGTGCATTGGTTTTTCGACAATCACTCTTGGATTAGCATTCGCCCAAATGCGGCAATTCTGCTTATTGACGAATCCACTGAGGTGAAAATGTGCCTCATCACTGAAGATGATTTTCCTCGAAAATTGATCATCCACTGTTGCCATTTCTTGCCACCATTCTGACCATTGACGACGTTTTGTATGGTCAAGAGGCTTTAGTTCTTGAGTCAATTGCACCTTGTAAGCGTTTAAATGCAAGTCTTTATGCATAATGTTCATCAACGACGAGCGTGAGAGGTGCAATTGTTGGGCACGACGACGAGTTGAAGTGGATGGCTCCTCAGCCACACTATCGCGAACAGCAGCAATATTTTCTGCAGTACGAGCTGTACGAGCATGCACTGGTCTTTTCAAATCTCCTACAGACCCGGTTTGCTCAAATTTTTTCACGATTTTTCCGATTGTACGCACATTTGGACGATTAAATTGACCAAAAAAATCACGAAGTGCACGATATGCATTTTGATTTGAACGCCCATTTTCATAATAAGCCTGAATAACTTTAACACGTTGCTCCATTGTGTATCTTTCCATGGTTCAAATTGAGTAAGTCTGAAATTGAAAAAAGTCAAATGAAATGCAGTAAAAAACTTGACGTTTAGGTGTGGTTCACATTCAACATCGGCCCATACAATTTAACCACCCTTTATATATATATATATATATATATATATATATATATATATATATATATATATATATATATATATATATATATATATATATATATATAATATATATATATATATATATATATTATTTATTTATTTAAATTTGGGACACCAAGAAGTTTTGTAATGCCTTTTCCTAATACTACTATAGGCAAGTGATCTACCTTATGCCTGCCAGTAAGATCTGGAAAAAGTTAACCATCCTAATGTACTTTTAATGGGATCATGGAAGAGAAACTAGTTATCAGTTATTTTGCTTTTTCCTCTCGATATATTAAACTGCTACGTCTGATGGTCCACCTGCTCATTGAAAGAATGCCAACATCAACAAATAAATTTAATGATTACAAGGGAGCAAATTTAGTTTGGAAATAATCAAGTTTCCTTTCAATACTTTCAAATTTTCCTGTCAGCCAAAAGTACCCATCATCCGCATACATCACATTTGCATCCCACATACCATCATGTTTCCTCACTCTCACCCCATTCCCTATCCTATGTAATTTTCCCTGCCATCTGAAATTGGGTGCAGCAACAAACTGTTCCATGTATGCATATCCTGCTAAGGTGACAGCCTCCTCTGTCTTAGCCTTGTCTTCTATGGACAAATACAAACAATGCTTGGTTGTTGATTGTCCAATACAGTGTTGCGAAAACAAGAAAAATGAATTTATGAAAATTAATGGTAAAGTAATTAGATTTTGTTACTTATCACTTTGGATTGAGTGCGAACGAGAAAATAAGAAGCCTAGTCCTGTAACAATCTTTCTTTAGATAATATTATCTATAGTTGTCAAAGAATCAGTCAAAAAGTAAAGTGTAAAACACATGTGACCTGTTATTAATAGTATTAACTAACAAAACACTTGAAACCAGGTACCTGTTTGAGTATAAACTGATTCTTACAAGAATTCTGTTTAATAGATACTGCCAACTCTTTGTCCTACTATGTTGAAGAAGCTCAGACAGTTTACCAATCTCATATCCCAAAACTGTTTATAAACATGTTTGACTTTATCAAATGCAGTCTCTACATATTGTGATTATCAATATCCATTAAAGCCTCAGGAAAGACTATATTTTCACATTCCTCTAGAAAACCAGTCCATCTTATCTAAGAAAAACCGATTGAGTTCTGGATCATCTGCAAACAGGCAGTTGTTTTGGCCTCCTTTTATCTTGTATCTTTTTAGTCTCATTATTTCCATGAATTCCGTAACACGCATGGAATTCTCTCTCTCTCTCTCTCTTCTCTCTCTCTCTCTCTCTCTCTCTCTCTCTCTCTCTCTCTCTTCTCTCTCTCTCTCAAGATTGGTTGTTCTCAATCCTCCTATTCACCTTATCAAAGTCTTTGACTCTTATTCTCCAATGCTAAATTGAACAAGGTCTCAGGGTCTAAATTCTTCTGAAGATTTTTACTTGCTATTATATCATTTACTCTTTTCTTAAGATTCAAAGACGTGAATACACTAGATTCAGTTCACCCAAATCTGGTATGATCAAAGGTAAGTTGAACTACTTACTATCTTTCCTATCCTAGAACTTGTCTTGCATTCGTATATATATATATATATATATATATATATATATATATATATATATATATATATATATATATATATATATATATATATATATATATATATATATATATATATATATATATATATATATATATATATATAATATATATATATATATATATATATATATATATATATATATATATATATATATATATATATATATATATATATATATATATATATATATATATATATATATATATATATATATATATATATATATATATATATATATATATATATATATATATATATATATATATATATATATATATATATATATATATATATATATATATATATATATATATATATATATATATATATATATATATATATATATATATATATGAAGCTGCTAGAAATAGCTATAAGTATATACATAATTAAATGAATAAACTATTAAATTTGGAAAAGAGTTCGCAATATTAGCAAACTTTCACTCCAATATTAAAAAACTTAAAATTTAAATTTTCGTTTTAAGTTCAGTTCGATATGCCAAATATACACAAGCATTCCATTCCAATCGCAACAAATGTCAATAATCCAACTTTGATAATCATATATTTTTATAGATCAAAGAAGATCTTTATCATAAACCAAGCGAATGCTGCTCCAATTAAAGTTGTTTTTTAAAGTGTAATATTGGTAACTAGGTCCATAATAAATGTACTTTTTATTTATTCTGATAGTTACAACGTTTCCCATTATATATATTATAAACTGGTAATCTCTGTGATGTATAAATAAATAAGATAGTAAGTGATGAGATAGTCGAATCACAAAGAAAACCGTTTTCAAAAATAAAAGTAAGATGTTGACTGAAATTTCAAGGGACAAAGCAAAACAAAGAAATCTACTTAATAATATTTTATTTAGAGTAGCATAGAAAATGTAATTTCGGTAGCGAAGTTAATAAACGAGCAGCCTGGGAAGCCGTGAGTTTAATATACAATGATCTTAAGCTTTTAATAAATTTACATAGAATAAATAGTTAATGTAAAAGTCTATTAAGACGAAGGAAAAGTTCTAAGGACATCTAATTGAAATACGTTTCAATATAAAGAATTCCGTCTTTCACTAGACTCCTTTTAACTACACCAAACTCAACAGTTTGTGCAACTAAGCAAAAGAGGTTACTTCCTCTTTTGATGAAACTCATGTAACATCACTTAGTTTGGCTCTGGCCAATTTACAAATCCTCAAAGATTCGTTTCCTTCTATTCCTCTTAACTTCCGTTAAAGGAAAAATCCTCAGGATCTAAGGTCTTCGTTCAAATTATATAAATATTTATCTTTAAATCCTTATATTACAAAATGAAAATTTCCACCATCTGAAATGTCTGACATTAGATTCTAATTTAATTATATGGAAGTTTTCTCTCAAAACATAACTTACATGTTTACTATTCTCTAAGATGATTTTAAATTTGTATACAGATTTTTTGAATATCTTCAAAAGAAAGTATGTGACCTCTTCTATCTGGATACTGGATCTATTACTTGAATATAAGTTGATCAAGAATAAATGAGATTCTTCCTTAACAATCAAAGAATTCAAAGAGTTCAATCTTCCATTTTTAATGGAGATATTTTCTCCTGCAATTACTGCTTCTAGATTAACGAGCCATGAAATAGCTTCTCTTTCAAACGTTTTAACTAATTTCCGGAAAAACACCTCAGGTTTTATAAATCCATCTGAGCTCATTATTATTATATATATATAAAATAATATATATATATATATATATATATATATATATATATATATATATATATATATATATATATATATATATATATATATATATATATATATACCTAAGAGGAAAAGAGAGAAAAAATAATCAGTAACATAATATCAGATGATCAGATTATAATGACATCTATTATTCTATTCCTGTTTAGTGTTTGTTAAGGACATTAAACCAATCAGAGAAAAGGAACACTATAAAAACAATGATAGTTACTACAAGAACTATCCCGACCTCTGAGTACGGAATGACAGACCTTCATTCCTGTAGTCACTTCAGTACGAATACTGAAGAGTTTCGCATGGTGTACCCCCGAAGGTGGCATATAATCATCGAACCGAAGTTCCTGCGAAAATTTTTCTGTAAGGTCAATCAACCATAAAGTAACGGTTTAAGCTACCTTATTAAATATAGGATCCTCACGTCATGACGCTTTTCTAAAATCATTCTCTCTCTTTACCCTGGATAAAAAATAATTAACAAAATGTCCGAATAAGTTCTCTTCTCAATTCTCTAGATTTCCATAATCTTAAAATAAATTCTTTAAAAGATGTTAAAAATTTATTAATTAAAAAAAATCTACTAAAGTTAAATGAGTTAAAATCTTCATGGATAAATCGTTAAATAAGACTTTCGTTAGATATTAAAAAAAACTAAAAAGATCATATTAATCTAACTTTAAAACTTCGCAAATAGTTCAATAACTATCGAATTTTCTAAAACCTTTGTCATTATAAGAGAAAATCTGAACCAAAAAAAAAAAAAAATACTGCTGTAACGGAATGTTACTTTAACAAACAGATCATATTTTCACATCACAACGGAGTTTTCAAGTCCCACCGCTGCCACCAAATTGTAAAAGGAAAGTAGTTTTAGTCTCTAGTGACAAGTACATCATCACATTTAAATGGTTCTAACTCTCGAACAATGACAAAGGGAGAAAATAAAGATGAAATTGTTAGATAAATGATATAATAGAATAAACTATAAAATAACAACATAAACTTATCCTGGAAGCGTTATAATAAACTAGGCTGATACTGGATGATTAGTCTCTTAGAGGAATTTCGTGGATTCAGCAACTCGATAGTAGTTTTATCATCTAGAATTAAGAAAGGAGCTGTCTTCTGAAAGGTTCTCAAACTATAGATCAATCTCTAAATAATTAGAGAGGAATATCTTTCACCTAACGGCCAAGAGTTCCTAATAACCTAAATCTCTCCTAATATTCCTTAAGATGGATTATCCTTCACTTAACAGGCCAAAGGATTTCTCTCACCTAACGGCCAAGAGTTCCATGTAAATTCTTCTGATTGGAGTTACTTTTCTTAATTCTTCTATTCTTGTATGTTGCTATCTTGAATCCTCATTATCTTGAATGACCATTTTCCAATCTCCATTCTAATTCAAATCCAATCCAAAATTCAACTGATTCTTCGTAGATTTTATTTCTCCTTTTATATGTTTCAAGCTTAACTTATCATCCAATATAAAAAATAATTTCTTTACAATAATATAAAAAATATAAAAATATAAAATTTTAACATACAAAAAATATTAATAAACATATTTATTTCAGAAAGTGAGGAGTCACATGATACATTTTAAAAAGAAATAAAGAAAAGTATAATTTTATATAAAAATTAAACTTTATATATATATATATATATATATATATATATATATATATATATATATATATATATATATATATATATATATATATATATATATATATATATATATATATATATTTCAAGTGTACTTTATTTGTGGCGCATTTCTGCGTGAAAATAAAATGAGTAAATTGAGGGTAAAATATAAAATCCTATTGGGGAAAACTTATTAATAAATCCAATATTATTGAAGCTTAAAAACAATTTGTTTTTTTTTTTTTAAGTAGTATATATATATATATATATATATATATATATATATATATATATATATATATATATATATATATATATATATATATATATATATATATATATATATATATAAAAGATAAAGTAAATTAAAAATTAGCGATATCCTTTAATATCGTGATGATTAGATTTTTTCCGGTTTTTTTTTTTTTTTTTTTTTTTTTTTTTTTTTTTTTTTTTTTTTTTTTTTTGCGCCACAAAAACTCACAAAGATACGAATCCACTAATTTCCTTACGGTACCTTTGCGTTGTTTATTTTTTATATTTAAGAACGCTCCAAGTAGCTTCTATATTTTGAGTGTAAGCCCCACTTTGAGGATCCACAAAGTTTTTGCTGTGGTTCACAGTTAAATACTTAAAATTATAACCTGGTAGGTTTTCAATATTTTTGTAGGAAAGCCAGCAATCGCTAATAACAGTTGATCCATTGTTTTTTTTTTTTTTATGCAAGGCAATAAAATTTCTTCACTTCTATTTGATACTGCACATAGAAATACTTCTTTGGTCTCTCTACAAATTCCTTCAAATATCCACAGTTCGTTGAATAATCTTCCTTTATTATATTTTCGTTTTGACAAATAGGTCTCAATCAATCTCCACCGTCATATTCGGTCCTCCAATTGAGATGGAATTTTTAAGTAATGAATCAGCTCAAACCTGTAATATGAAATTATTATTCAAGTACATGTATACACTTTTACTACTAACCTAACCTAACAAGTTAAACTAACCTAACCTAA
>SEYY01013412.1:10000-14448 GCA_009176605.1 Armadillidium nasatum
TACTCTATCCTTTCAGCTATCTTCCAATATGTTGGCTAAAATATGTGAAACTCTCCTCAACTCTCATTTAATGGATCATCTAGAGTTTCGTTCTCTTCTTTCTGATCATCAGTATGGCTTTCGACTATTGAGGTCAACTGGTGACGTACTTTCCTATCTTCTAATTAATGGTCTTTTACCATTAGGGACCATGAGGAGTCTTGAATGATGGTGCTTGAAGATATCTAGAGCTTTTGACAGGATATAATACAAGTCCCTACTCTCTAAATCTCGTTCCTTTCGGTTTCCTGTTTCTGTTTGCTTCCTAATGTCTAGTTTACTCTTAAATCATTTCATTTGAACACTTGTTGATGGAGTGACCTCTTTCTTCTTTCCTATTAATTGTGGTGATTCTCAGGGTTCTGTTCTATCTACAACTTTATTTTTACTTTTCAATCAATGATCCTCTCAGCTTCACTTTTAACTGTTTATTTTTATGCTCATGACTCAACTATCCATTTTTCACCTTATTTCCAATCTGCGCCTTCCTTTTCATCTAAAGTTGCTTCTCAACTTTATCTATCTTATTCCATTCTAGCTGATCTGAAATGTGATTTCCTTGTGGGGTTGCTCCAAATTTGAGAAATACATTTCTTTATTAAAAACTCAATTCCTTCATCTATCTATCTCAAAAGCACATCCCAACTTTCCTATCTCCTTCAACATCTCTCCCGTCTCAATTTAAAACAACATAAACATCTTTGGTCTGATCATAAACAATAAATTGTCTTGGAAATCTCATTTCACAACGATAACTAAGGTGGTTTCAAGGAAACTGGGAGTTCTCCTCAGGTTGTGAGAATTTTTTTTTTCCTCTTAAATATTTACTTCACTTATATAAAGGTCTTATCCACCCTTGTATGGAGTACAGTTCTCGCATTTGGGAGAGTTCCGGTTCCACCCTTTTTTTGAATAGGATTGAGCGTTAGACTTAAAGGCTTATAAACTGTCCCCTACTTTCAAACTCACTTGACCCTCTATCTCTGTTATATAACGGTGACACATTATCTCTTTTCTAAAGGTGGTTGAGGAAACTGACTTCTCACATTCCACAACCATTGCGTTTTCCTCGAAACTCCAGGGTTCCTCTTTGTGGTTCTTCCTCCTTTCCATTCATCTTTGTTCTGAGAAACTCCTTCCTTCATCTATTTTTTTTGTCGCAATAAATCTTCCTCTCTTTATGGTCTTCAGCAGAATTCACTGAGGTTTTTTGCGTTAAGCATGTTTTTTTTTCGCACATCATCAACACTCACGGGCTAAGCCCGCTGATGGGTTTCCTTTTATTTTAAATTTCACCCTATCCTTGAAAGGGACCCTGGAAGTGAGAGGTGGCAAAGTGTTTAGAAAAAAAGAAGTTGGAACACTTAACCTGCTTATCTATTCGTCAAAAATTTGCAAAATGAAATTTGATAACAATAATAATAATAATAATAATAATAATAATAATAATATAATAATAATAATAAATAATAAATAATAATAATAAAAATAATAAATAATAATAATAATAATAATAATAATAATAATAATAAAATAATAATAATAATAATAATAATAATAATAATAATAATAATAATAATAATAATAAATAATAATAATAATAATAATAATAATAATAATAATAATAATAATAATAATAATATAATAATAATAATAATAATAATAATAATAATAATAATAAATAATAATAATAATATAATAAGTAATAATAAAAATAAAAAATAAATAATAAAATAAAAATAAAAAAAAAAGATTTTAAAATATATATATGATAAATATATATATATAATATATATATATATATATATATATATATATATATATATATAATATATATATAATTATATATATAATATATATATATATATATAATATGAGTATATATACGAAATAATAATAACTACGTAATATAACTATCTAATAATGTAATAATAATAATAATAATAATAATAATATAATAATAATAATAATAATAATAATAATAATAATAATAATAATAATAATAATAATAATAATAAATAGAGCGATTTACTCTCCTCTTCATGGTTCTAAGGATGAATTTCCTAAAAATTTCCCCTTTTGAATAGGGAAATATCCCCCCTGAGATGGGAAAAAATTCTTTTTATTAAAAAAGTTGAAAAACAAAACAAAAACACGCACATATAAACACACAAACGCACACACACACGTAAACACACACACGCACACGCACACGCACACGCACACGCACACGCACACGCACACGCACACGCACACGCACACGCACACGCACACGCACACGCACACGCACACGCACACGCACACGCACACGCACACGCACACGCACACACGCTCACACAAACGCACACACAAACACGCACACACAAACGCACTTTGGAAAGGTTGAGCTACTCAATTTTCGAAAGAAAGAAGAGTAAACTAAGGTGCATTTAACATGAAAGGTTTTTCGTAACTCGATTTTTGATGGAAATGAAAATGACGTCATTGGTTGAAGATTAGAAAGAAAATTTTTAACAAATCTCTTTTTAAGAGATTTGCTTTTTTTTTTTTTGTTTTTTTTATTATTCTTTATTTCTCTTTTATTCTGAATGGGTTAAAATGAAAAAATAAACTTTTCAGTAGGATTATTTGATTAAATTTGGAAGAAAAAAGTTCGGTGTGGTAATAATAAAATTATATACTTTTTGGGAATACAAATATTTTTAATATTCATAAAAAAACAATATTCATAAGTACAATAACACAGGAAAAAATTAAATATTAATATAAGTATTTTTAATAGATTTCCATAAATACAAAAATAAATACATAATTTAATAACATAGGAAAAAATTAATATTAATATAAGTATTTTTTCATATATTTTACATAAATACTAAAACAATTTTCATAAGTACAATAACACAGGAAAAAAAAAAAATATTAATAAAATAATTTAAATAGATTTCACATAAACACAAAAACAATATATATAAGTACAATAACACATTAAAAAATTACTATAATATTTTTCATATATTTTACATAAAAACAAAAACTATATACATAAGTATAAAAATAGAAGTGATATTATTAGAAGTTTAAATAAAAAATAAATTTTATTTCCTTGACAATTAACTTGTTTGATATTTTAAGTAATTAGGCAAAATCCTATTAGGAAAATGAATTAGTTTTGAATGAAATAGATGAATAATATCCACACCATCATCATCTTCATCGTCATCATCACATCATCATCATCATCATCATCACCATCATCATCATCATCATCATCATCATCATCATCATCATCATCATCATCATCATCATTCATTCATCATCATTCATTCATCATCATAATCCGTTCATTATCTTATCATCAAATTCATTATCATTATCATTATCATTATCATCATCACGATCACATCATTCATCATCATTATCGTCGTCATGATCATTAATATTATCATGCATTCATCATCTTCATCGTTATAACATCATCATCATTCACTATCATTACTTTATCTTCCATTCATCATCATCACCATTATTATCATATTCCTTATCATTCTCATTTTATCATCATGATCATTTTCATTATCCATTCATTCATTCATCATAATAATATAATCATCATTATCCCTTTCATCACTTAAAAATGTTATAGCATAGTATTTAGCAGTTATCAATAAAAAAAAAAATAAAAAATGAAAAATTGTAATTTCAAAAAAAAAACAAAATCATAAATCTCAAATCTATAATTTTTTATTTTTTTTAAAATGCGTAGGTGTATTATTTTTTCTATTAAAAAAATCACAATTATTTATTGAATATCGTCTTTATAAATACGCGCACTTTTAATCCATAAGTATACAACGAAAATAGATTTAAGATTGTATTGTGAAAGAAAGTGAAAAATCTTTGACATTTCGGCTTTGTTCTTTGTATCAAATCAAGATTAGTCATCAGAGGGGTCGCTACTTACGATTTAGTTTAAAACAGATTTTCAATAATCTTACTCTCTCTTCACCACACCCACACTCACACCACACAACATATATATATATATATTAAAATAATTATATATAATATATATATATATATATAGTATTATATATATATATATATATATATATAAATATATATAATATACATATATATCCACGCATCAATTTTGCGTGGACATAGCAACTCCAGGCTTGTCCGCTGCGGTGCCTCTTCTTTCCTGCCACCTCTGTTTTGTGGAACTCTCTCCATCTTCTGTTTCCTCCGATTATCTCAATTTCTTTAAGCCCGCGTCTGCGCTCACCTAAGAAATTTGCGTTAGGTGGTACTGTCATTCGGATTTGTGCTCTATTCATTTTTATTCTTTTAACACCCCTCCTTGAATAGGGCTTTGCCCGTGAGTGGTGGTGATGTGTAAAAAAAAA
>SEYY01013413.1:2500-11259 GCA_009176605.1 Armadillidium nasatum
AAGCAGAAAAAGTGTTGGGGATAAGGAAGTTTGGAAATCAAACCTTTGCAATAGACTCTATCGAAAGCTTTCGAAATGTCCAGCGCAACAGCAATAGATTCACCGAAATGAAGAAGGGCGGAGGAACGAGAGTCAGAGAGAAGGGAAAGAAGATCACCAGTAGACCGTTTCTTTCAAAAGTTATACCGGCGATCAGAGTTAAGATTAGAAGAATTGAGATGTTTCCAAATCTTCCTGTTAAGGATAGATTCGAAATCTTTAGAAAGAACGGAATTTAAAGAAATGAGATGGTAGTTAGAGGGTTGAGACGGGTCTCCCTTTTTATTGATGATTGTATGGAATTCACGATGCCGATCCCAATCCCGATCCCGAGGGATTCCGATATATTAATATCAATCCCGATTTTAAAATTTTAATCACGAAAGATCGGGATCTGAAAAATCCTGGTATTCTAATCCCGATATCCCGATTATTTTATGACGAAAGAATTTTGTAATTTGGCTAAAATATTTCCCAGAATATTCATTAAAATTTCAATGATAAGTGCAACAAGCACCCAACATTTCTGATTTCATTGTCAGGGTAGCATAATTGACAAGCACCAGCAACGCGTGGACGAGAAATGATGTCAATGTTTCGGCAAAGTTTCACGAAAAATCTGTGACAGTTTACCAGTTTCTATAGTTGTAATGTTTGGTGGTTTTGTTCAACAATTCTACTTTTTCGAAATTCCTAATTAATTATTTTTTGTTGTTATTTTTGATCAGTAGGAGTGAATAATGTAAGTTTAGAATATACTTTATTGTATATTTTATTCAAATTTCAAATTGTAAATTATTTGACTTCTTCAAATCATCCTTCTGCTATTCTGTGTAATAGGTGAATATATATATATATATATATATATATATATATATATATATATATATATATATATATATAATATATATATATATATATATATATATATATATATATATATATATATATATATATATGTAATATTTATATATATCAACGTTCCTATGATGCCAAGAAGTGCCTTTTGACAGTACTTTAAGCCCCACAGCACGGATAAGGGCATTGCAGTTTGTAAAATGAAGCCTTGCAAAGGTACGTCAACAGCAAACATCAAGTTGAGTAGCGGTTCGACAAAAGGAATGAAGGTTCATTTGCTGTCAAAGCATAAAAAGGAATTTGGAGAACATTAAAAGCTGCAGAAACTAAAAGTTTTAAAATGTATGATAAAAGAGCATCGATTATTTGAAGATGAAAAAGACTTTTACGAATCAGACTCGCGTTGCTCAACGTTTCCTCTCGGTATTCCTGAGTAACGTTTCATCTGAATGACAATTCAAAGTTGGCAAAAGCATGATTACTGACACGCGCTCTCGATTGTTGCCACATATTGCAGAGATGCTTATCTGGTTAAATTACAAGGTTCGCGTATTGGGCATTAGCACTTTCTAAGTCCTCAATGGGGACTTAGAAAGACATTCAAAAACAAACTTCAAAAACAAAAACAAACAAAAAAAAAACAAACACGTTCAAAAACAAACACAAAGACAGAAGGACACGAATATCAATTGGCTGCTCAGCTCTAACATATTACCACAGTCAAGCGGCAGCGAAGATAGCAACTACGCAATGAAGGAGACTAACTAAAATGAAATAAGGAATGTTATTATTAATAAACTAAAAGGAATCTCATTAAAAAGAATATTATCAACGTTAAAGATATAAGTTCTTTAAAATTTAAGTAAAGTCGCTTTTATATCACAAATTTCACAGCACAAACTACGCTTGCGGAGTTAGTAATTACAATGCAATAATGTCGCATGCTTTTTTCATTAAATAATAAAAAAAAAAATTACAGCTTCACCGCTATCAGGAGCTTCCCAGCGTGTAGATTGAGGTTTGCCACTATTGTAAATAGCGACCGTAGAAAGCCGAAGCAATACGTTAATAAAAACTTCAAAATCCTGATCACTGATCCCTAATCCCGAAAAAAATCGTAATCCCCACATCGATCTAGAATAATTTTCGATGCTGTACGATCACTGATATATATATATATATATATATATAATATATATATATATATATATATATATATATATATATATATATATATATATATATATATATATATATATATATATATATATATATATATATATATATATATATATATATATTACTTCAGAACCAGGAGGTACGTGACACTCTTTACATAATTTCTCGTGAAACCACAAGGCGTTTTTCCTGCTAAGCATCAAAAGAAGTTCATTTTTCGTTTCAGGAACTTTTTGATCTTTTTTCACTTCGAAAATTGGTAAAACGAAGACACGTTTGTTTAGAGAGTCTGTGTAGTCACTTTTCTCAATCAATTTAAGAAACTCTGTGGAAACGAAGATTGATGCAGTATTAAATTAGTAGTTCAAATATTCCGAACAGAAATAAATTAATAGACGTAATTTTTATAAAAGATTATATTATTGTAAAATATTTTACCTGGAATTACATTAATAGAAGGATAGAGTTCAATATCAGAAGCGAATACAAAGTATGTCGCTGCATTTGTTCTGGCAATATTTCTGCCAACGTTGACAGGATATAAAAGACCTTTAGTTTTCCTGTATGATGTTTTGGACTCATTAAAATTATAACTTTCACTGCAGTTGATTAGAAAGTCACTGGGATCACGAATCTGAAACGATTTAGGTTATATATATATATATATATATATATATATATATATATATATATATATATATATATATATATATATATATATATATATATATATATATATATATATATATATATATATATATATATATATATATATATATATATATATATATATATATTAACAAATGCTTATAAACCAAGCAATAAATTTGTACAAAGTAAAGAGAGCTAAACATATTGGGAAGATAAAGAAATTCTTACCTCATCAGGGGTCGAACCACCGCATGTTGCGACTGAGAACGACAAAAGACTCGGTGCTCTACCGCTGAGCTATCCACGAACCCAAAAAAGTTCGCTTCAAGAACAGTTTCAAGCAACCGATCTTCCCGTCAAGGTACAGTCACCAGGTTTCCCAATATGTTTAGCTTTCTTTACTTTGTACAAATTTATTGCTTGGTTTATAAGCATTTGTTGAATAAAATCTTAAAGAGCGGGGGAGGAACAGGGTGAAAACCTGGTGACGGTACCTTGACGGGAAGATCGGTTGCTTGAAACTGTTCTTGAAGCGAACTTTTTTGGGTTCGTGGATAGCTCAGCGGTAGAGCACCAAATCTTTTGTCTTTCTCAGTCGCAACATGCGGTGGTTCGGCCCCTGATGAGGTAAGAATTTCTTTATGTTCTCAATATGTTTAGCTCTCTTTACTTTGTTCAAATTTATTGCTTGGTTTATAAGCATTTGTTGAATAAAATCTTAAAGAGCGGGGGAGGAACAGGGTGAAAACCTGGTGACGGTACCTTGACGGGAAGATCGGTTGCTTGAAACTGTTCTTGAAGCGAACTTTTTTGGGTTCGTGGATAGCTCAGCGGTAGAGCACCGAGTCTTTTGTCGTTCTCAGTCGCAACATGCGGTGGTTCGACCCCTGATGAGGTAAGAATTTCTTTATCTTCCCATTATGTTTAGCTCTCTTTACTTTGTATATATATATATATATATATATATATATATATATATATATATATATATATATATATATATATATATATATATATATATATATATATATATATATATATATATATATATATATATATATATATATATATATATATATATATATATATATATATATATATATATATATATATATATATATATATATATATATATATATATATTTTTATGCACTATAAAAAATATCTTCTTTGAAAACAGACAGCTAAAACTTTCTCCTGTTCTTGCTAGATCATTTTCTTGGGATTTTTCTTGGAAGGATCACGTTGTTTTTCTCGCTGAATATGGGTTAAAGATCTTAGATGTTTTGGGATATATTCAGAATTTTTTGCTGAAGGGCGATGCTTGTACTGTTTGGAGTTTACTTTACATAAAAGACGTGGCTCCAATCATGCAGCCTTTCTTGAAAGGGAGGAATTTAAAGCTTTTCTCTTTATTTATCCTCCTTTTCTCACTAAGTCTCCCCCAACCTCTTTCTTGAATTCAAACAGTTGCATCACCTTCATCATACTTTCGCTATTGCAACAAATACTTTTCTTCTGGACTTTCTAATCCTATACTTTCTAGTTTGATTCGTCTATCAACAGGGGCCTATCCTTTCTCTGTCAAAGTTTATGACCTCAGATTTAGGCGATATGCTCATTCTTACATGCACTCTACTGATAAAGACTGAAATAATCTTCCTTCCCTATTTCCACTTCCTTTGACGTAAATACTTGTAGCACCATATATCTATTCATTATGGGCTTTGACTAACAAAAAAATTAGTGATAACGAAGGGCATATTTTCCCTAGTAACAAAATTTTAATATTCATTAGATTTTATTTTATATTATATTCTTTATTGGGGCTTTTAATGTGGCTCAAACGATAGAGTGATTGACTCACGTGCTTGAGGGTGCCGGTTCGATCCCACTTGGGATCCTAGGTATATACTACCTAGAAAAGTTTCTCTCCTAGAATAGGGCAATGCCCGTGAGATGTGAACTTTTTAATTTAAAAAAAAAAAAAAAAGTATTAGTGTAGTACTGAACAAAATTTCTGGTGAATGCAAATTTGTCCTGTAATCATTTTTAGAACAATATATATATATATATATATATATATATATATATATATATATATATATATATATATATATATATATATATATATATATATATATATATATATATATATATATATATATATATATATATAATTTAAATGAAATTTATGATAATAATTTAAATGAAATTTTTCCACAGATGGACTAAAAGCCGGAAATGAGATAAACTATTATTTTTTATTTTTTTATATTTTTATTTTTTTATTTTTTATTTTTTTAAATTTTAACTTTGAAAATATTGTTTATTAGACCTACTTTTGGAGGAAAATGTTCTGCTTCAAAATATAAATGGAAAGTTACGAAATCTTGAACATCTTGAGAGACGCAATTTCGGAGGTGGGTGATAATCTTAACTGCCTCATCAAAATCTGTCCCAGGAGCATAGACAGCTACACTTATTGGTCCCTAATAAGAAAGGAATTTAATTGTTTATGCTTCATTAAAATTATCATTCTCGATATTATTTTAATTATAAATTATCATTCAAAATTTTAAACCATACCTTAATACCCAATAAAAAATTAAATAATTTAGTTTAAACGCACTTGCCATCTTTCAGTAAGAATTACTAAATTATCTAAAAAATGATATTCTCCGTGAGTGGTGTAAGTAATGGTCTCATCACAATTGAATTCTTTTGCAGCTTTAATGTAGTTGTTTATCACCCAAAATTGACCTTTTTGTTCAAAGCTTTTTGATGATTTTCGGTATAAGCAATGGTGGAAGTCAGGATAAATTCTGTTTATCAAAGAATTATTTCCATTTGCCCATACTGAACTGTTTGTTTTGGTACCTATAAAGAGAAGTAAAGTTATTTATTTATTTATTTATTTATTTATTTTATATTATTATTATTATTATTCTTATTAATCTTTTTACTGGCGATAATAATTATAATACTAATAATAATAAGTAGTAGTAGCAGTATTAGCAGTAGTATTTATTATTATTATTATTATTATTATTATTATTATTATTATTATTATTATTATTTTATTATTATTATTATTATTATTATTATTATTATTATTATTATTATTATTATTATTATTATTATTATTATTATTATTATTATTATTATTATTATTATTATTATTATTATTATTATTATTACATTGAATTTATATGTAAATATATTTGCAAATTAATTACTTTTAATCATTTCCTAACTCTCAAAATATGTTTGCAAGTTTGTGTGAGTCTTCTTCACTTCTACAATATTTTTACTTTCGATATTTACTTAAAAGTTAAAAGATTTCTTCAATCATTGTTAGAAATTTATGTTATAAAATGAAAAGAAAAATGAAAAATAATAATGAGAATTCTTGTATCTATATTTAAAGAAAGTGAATTTAAATTTAGTACTGAGGCATACGATGAGTGAGTTGTGGAAGTAGCACAACTATTGCTACTACTAGTACTACTACTACTACTAATAATAGTAATAATAATAATAATAATAATAATAATAATAATAATAATAATAATAATTGACAGGCCAACAAAAACAATTTTATTTTTTTGGTGCCTTGTTTTTTTTTTTTTTTTTTTTTTTTTTTTTTTTTTTTTTTTTTTAGATTTGCTTTTGGGGTAATTTGTGGCGCTGGTTCAGAAAATTACATAAATAGACCACATGAACTAAGTTTCTTAAATATGGTTGAATATATAAAATTCGAGTCTGCCCTTTGATTTCTTCTGCAGATTTGTGATGTTACATTTATTCATATATGAGTGAGATATGCTTAATTTTTTTTAAATAATCACTATTTTCCGCATAATAACATTTCATTCACAAATTAATTTACATTCATATTATTTTTAGGTTTCTAAACAACTGATCTTTGATAACAAGTTTCCCAAATTATTTTTATTTTACTTGGCTTGTGCCGTTGTGAAAAGCAAATACAGTGAGAGTGCTTATGTATATCCAACTGTAGTTTTACTTCCAAAAGGTGAAAGGTAAGTAACGTAACTGTATAATGGCTGCATGGGATGTGTGGATATTCCTTTTCATATAATTTCATTTTTAAGATGTCTACTTCAAGAAGAAACTGTGTTAATTATCTATATGTTTTGTGCTATAAATGTGGGGAGTACACAATGAAAAGATGTAGGAAACCTATTTCTAAGTTTGTAAGAAGAGCATATGAAGGTTATTTTGGTGTCAAGCTTGATAATCAAAATAAGGCATTGTCTCCTCATACTGTATGCAAAAACATTTACGGAGCATTTACGCCAGTAGACAAACGTGAAGAGAAGATTCCTGTAATTTGGTGTACCAGTGATTTGAAGGGAACCAAAAAACTACTTCGATGACTATTACTTTGTACTGTTAATACCGTAGGCATTAATCGAAATATTTGTGATAAGTGAGCTTACCTTGACCTACCTCAGCTAGGAGATCTTTTCCACACTCGGGTCTTATACTCGTCCCACCTTTCTGTGAACTACCACAACTCTCTTAGGATGAATCTTGCATGTCTGATATTACTCACTGTCAAGAAAGTGTGAACAGTGACATTGATTTCCAAACAACTTCACATGATAAAAGTTTTAACCAGAATGAATTGTGTGATCTGATCAGGGACTGAGTGGAGTCTTTTCATTGGCAGCTCAAAACGTAGTTTAAAATGTTTTCTTTTACATAACGGTAACAAGTATGGTTCTATTCCAATTCGTCACTCCATCAGCATGAAGAAAGAATACTGGACCATCTTTGTCATCTTGAAAAAAATGAATTACCAACAACAAAAAAGGGATGAATTGTGTAAATTTTAAGAGGGTTTATTTTCTTTTTGGTCATCAAAGCGGGTAAACAAAGTATCTTTTCGTTTTATGTCTTTGGGATAGTAAAGCAAAACATGATCATTGGACAAGAAAAGATTATTCTCCTAGAGAAAATATGGTGGTTGGAGGACACAATGCAATCAATGAACCTTTAGTACCACGATATAAAATCATACTGCCACCACCATATAAAGATAGGCCTGATGAAGCAATTTGTAAAGTCTTTGAAGGAAGACAGTTCGTTCATAGAATGCACAGTTCGTAAATTACCTGGCCTTCCCATGGATAAACTGAAGGCAGAAATTTTCGATGATCCATAGATTAGACAACTTATAAATGATTCATATTTCAAGGAGTCAATGAATTAAATTGAGTCTCTCGCCTGATCTTCAATTGTTCTTGTAGTGAAAAACTTTCTTGGGAACAAGAATTAAGACAATTTCACTAATTTAGTAAATGAAATGCTTCTTAATTTAAATAGGGTAGAATGTAACATGAAGTTAAAATCCACAATCTTCACAGCCACTTACATCGCTTTCCGGAGAACCTTGGTGACCTAAGCGAAGATAAAGACGAAAATTTCACCTAGACAAAAATAATGAAAGCCATAAGTCAAGGAAGATGGGAGGCACACATAATGACTGGCAATTGTTGGAATCTATTGCGTAATTGTACTGGCAGAGCCTACTCTCGCAAGTCTTACAAACGGAGCGAACCTTTTTGTATTTGAAAAGTTCTTCATAACTCTATATTTTAATATGAAAATGAAACGATTTTCGCTTAGTACAGTTTTCTTTTCGTTTATAACATGTTTCCTTCATTCTAAAATATATTAACTTACAGTAAATACTGCAATAAAATTTTCTTCAGTGCTATGGGACAGCAATGTGTAGAGTAGAGATGGTGTATTTTCTGTATCTTGAAAACTATTGTTGATAGGGGAAAACTAACGGAATATTTGGAATCAGGTTAAATGTACTCAGACACATATCTAATATTTGAGGCACCAAAATGTGTGTTGAACTATATAATTATAAAAAAAATACTTCTACTACTACTACTACTACTACTACTACTACTAATAATAATAATAATAATAATAATAATAATAATAATAATAATACCTTTGAAAGAAGTCTCATCAAATTTCATCGGTTT
>SEYY01013414.1:0-37500 GCA_009176605.1 Armadillidium nasatum
TACATTTTTCAAACTTTACCTTAAGGCCTTACCTGGGTAAACCTGTTGATTGTTGAATCACTATTGTGAATCAGAAAAAAAAAAAATTTGTACTTTTTACAAACTTTTATTATACAAAATCTGTAATTTTCTGAAATTTTTTTTCTGAAAAATGCATATAATCATTAATTAAACTGAATGGTAACTATTCTACTCCCTCCTTATAATTAAATCTTATTTTCTTAACAAAAAATTTCAGTGCTTTTGACCACTTTACAAATTGTAAGAAACCCCAGCCAGAGTCCTGGTCCGAGTCCCGGTCAGTTCCTATGTCAGACTAATCTTTTTATCTAGAATTTATGGAATATATTACTGAATTTATAAACAGGGGTGATCCAGTTGATGTTACATATTTATTTTGCAAAGCTTTTGATAAGGTACCCCATGTAAGACTAATACAAAAGTTGTGGTATAGGTGGAGTAATGCACAATTCGATTAAAGAGTCGTTGAAGAACAGAAGGCATTGTGTGGTACTAAATGGAAATAAGCAATTATGGAAAACAGTGAAGAATGGGGTCTCACAGAGTTCTGTGCTGGGATCACTATTGTTATTCATATATAAATGATTTAGACAAAGGTCTTAAATGTAAGGTTTCTAAGTTTGAAGATGATACCAAAGTGGTCACCTCAGTAAGGAATAATGATGGATGCATAAAGCTTCAAGGTGATCTAAGATAGACTCCTTGGATTAGCAAATGTTGGTTACTCAAATGAAAGATTTAATTATGAAATGAATGAGGATTGGCTCGAGACTGTGGACCTGTGGACCAAGAAAAAGATTTAGGTGTTGTCGTAGCTTATGGTAGGTATTACGACACAACTAATTGTTCGATCGTATAGTGGAAGGTTACTTACTTAAACGAATGTTGCGTTGTGTTTACTTATTTTATAAATTATTTTATTTCAGTTTCTGTTATTTCCATATGATGATTTCAAATTCCACTGAATATACTCTAGAACCAATTGCCAATTTTATCAATACTAAAATTAAAGACCGAGTAATTACACTTTGTTTTATTTTATTTTTTATAAAAAGAGTTGGTGTATTGTTTCTCTTTGTTGTTTTATTTTCTTAATACCTATCATGCAATCATTTATCAATAACTTCTGTCAATACTGTTTAAATAAATCTCTAGGTGCCTAATGATTTCAATCTAAGTCGAAAAGACCTGGCAAAGTCCAAAAGTATCAACTGGTACAAATGCGACAAACAAAAACTGTACAATGTTTAAGGTATGTAAGAAAGACAATATTTAAGAAATATTTTCCAAGTTATATGATTGGTTAATTAATTTAAATTATTTAGTAGCATTCGAACTGATGCACTAATGTCAAAAGGAAAGTCTCGCAAAATATTTCAAAGATACTAGAGTATAACTAGTTACAAAGATTCAAAAAGCTTATGTTATTGACTAAGGTCTAAAGAAAAATTTTAAAATACTTCAGAGATATCACAACATAAACAAAATAAAAACCATGAAAAATGTTTAACGTTATTTACGAAAGTTAAAAGGAAACAGTTCGAAAATTATTTCAAAGTTATTATGATATAAACTAATGGAAAATATTCAAAATGGTCAATGTTATTTACGAATGCCAAAAAGAAAAATCTCGAAAATTATTTCAAAGTTATCACAATATAAACTAATGAAAAACATTCAAAATGTTCAATGTTATTTACGAATACCAAAAGAAAATCCGAAAACTATTTCAAAAATATTATAATGTAAACTAATCAAAAATATTCAAAGTGTTTAACGTAATTTACGAATACCAAAAGGAAAATTCGAAAATTATTTCAAAGTTGCTATGATATAAGTTAATCAAATTATTTAAAGGGCTTAACGTAATTTACGAAGACCAAAAGGAAAAGTTCGAAAATTATTCTCTAAGTTAATAAAAGGTTCAAAATAAACAATCGAAAATTTCAATCTTATTAACTAGTACCTATATGTAATTTATGTAAAATATTTTCATATGTTCTTATAAAATATACAAGTCAATTAATGGTTTTTTTTCGGTTACAAGGTAATTAAAAATTTAACTCCGTATATACAGGGTGTAAATCGTTTAAATATACTCTTCCAATTTACACTCGATCAAGTATTCTGGTTTGCTTGTTTTCCTGGTATAAATTATTTCAAGTTTTTTATCTAAAGGCTTACTTAATCTTAAAGATTCACAGGTGATTATTAAACAGAATTAGTCAGTCGTAAATCTTTGAAATAGTTCTGGGTTTCTGGATAACAGGCTTAATTATCATAATTTAATAATTGTAATTCCTCGAAAGAGGTCTGTATTGTTTAATAAGTCTCAATATTAATCACTCGAAAGAGTTCTGTAGGTTTCCAGAACAAACTAATTGTAACCTTAAATCCTCGAAAGAGGTATATATGATTCAATAACAACAGATCTACTTAATATTAAATACTCGAAAGAGTTCGGTATAGTATCAGAACAATCTGCGTTAATCTTAATTCCTCGAAAGAGGAAGTTTACTTAATTTTAAATACTCGAAAGAGTTCTGTATGTTGTCAGCACAAGTCTTACTCACTTGAAATACTCGAAAGAGTTCTGTATAGTTTCAGAACAACTCAATTTCAATTCAGTTAGGTACTGTTTTTAAATTTCAATCTTATAGACCAATATACATAAACGTGAAATATTCTCAATCTAAGAATATATTTACTGACCCCGGCCCCGGCCAAAAATCAGGGAAAACCGGGGTTGCCGGCCGGGGTTAAAATGGCAAATTATATTTAAATTTTTTTTTTTTTTTTTAATTTTCAGCCGATTCTGCTGAAACTTTCAGTTATATAGATTTTTTACCGGTAAGAAAAGTCCATTTCTAGCGTTTTTCCGAGTCTATTACGGTTAAAAGTTTTTTTTTTTTTTTTTTTTTTTTTTTTGAAATTTTACCCTTTTTTAATTGAATGGCGGTGCCAAACCACTTTTTAGAATGAGCTGAAAGTTGGACTATTTATTCAAAATTAAATGGGATACAAAAGTCTCTAATAGACTTTTGTTCCCAGAGTTATAGGAAAAAATGTTATAAGCCAAAAACTGACCAACTATAGAAAAAAAAAAAAAAATTTTTTTTGAACTAAAAAAATCCACCTTTTCAGACAAAAATTTTTTTTAAAAAAAAAAAATACAACTATGACATTTCCTATTTTTGGTGTGTATAGAGGAGGGGTGGGGCTACAAATTCCTCTATGTACTTTATTCGATGACATTCGTTGGTTTTGAGATATAGCCTTCAAAAAGGTCCATTTTTGGCCAAATTTCAAAAATTCCCAAAGTTTGAGAGGCTATATCTCGCTTCAAACAAAGAGCATTTAAATATGCACTAAATAAATATTGTTGCCCTGCCCTCTTCTAAACAATATTCACAAATAAAAAAAAATAGTAGGTAGCGTTTTTTATAAATAATTTTTTCCTCCAGAAGGGTACGATTTTTGCAAAAAAAATTTTCAAGTGCTTATATAACTTTTTTCTAGACGTGATATCAAAAACCTATTCCCACCAATGCAAGAAATTGGGGCAAAGGTATTCAGCTAAATTTTCAGCTCATGTGGACCAGTGGTTTGATCCAGTTATTCATTTTTTTCAACTTTGGGTCCAAATAAGTTTCAAACCGTTATAGACTCAAAAAAATGCTCGAAATCAACTCAGAACTTCGTGAAAAAATTCACATACTTTGAAAATTTCAGCTCAATCAGTCAAATAATAAAAAAAAAATTTCAAACAAAATATAAGAAAATTAAGATTTTTTTTCTTTTCTGTTTCTTTTGACCGCTCCTTTTCTGCTAGTGAATGTTCATCTTTGTGTTTTGATTTTAGATACTCCAAAAAGATTTGGTTGAAATTTTTTTACTTGTAGCACCCGGAGGTTCTCTTCTAATTTTCTGACTGCAGATGTTAACATTTAGCTATTTCGAGCCTATCCTGAAACATTGTAAAGTATTCAAATACTGCAGAAGCTGATCTTTTAGCCATATTGACTGAAAGTATAAACAAAATAATAATTTTTAAATAATGCAGCTAAATGATACAAGTTTGATACATAGCAATAAAATAACAATGATATGTTTAAATACAGGTTAAATTGATAATTTTATATCTTACATTTTTTCAAACTTTACCTTAGGGTCTTACTTAGTAAACCTGTTGAATCACTATTATGAATTAGAATATTTTTTTTTTTTAATTTTTGTACTTTTTTTAAACTTTAACTATACAAAACTGTAATTTTTTGATTTTTTTTTTTTTTGGAGAAAATGCATATAATCATTAATTTAAGTGAATGTTGGCTATTCTACTCCTTCCTTACAATTAAATAAACCTTATATCTAATTTTCTTAACCTAAAATTTCAGTGCTTTTGACCTCTTTACAAATTTTAGGAAACCCCGGCCAGAACCCCGGCCCCGGCCAAATTTGGGTGACCCCGGCCCCGGCCAAATTCCAACCCCGGTCGGTCCCTACCAATATACATAAACGTGAAATATTCTCAATCTAAGAATATATTTTCACTTTCTATACGAATATATCCTATTACAACTTACGTTGTTTAAAAGTTATCAATTTACTAATAACTAAATTTCTCAATATTAACTTGTATTAATGTTCAATTATGGAACAATGAACTTCTCAATTACAGAGCTAAATCAGAATGACTTGACTGGTTTAAAAATTTCTATACTGACTTCTGGCAACCTAGCAAGTTATTTTTTAGCATTAAGACTGTTTTTCTAGCATTTTCCCATGGGATTTTCCAGAAAATCCCTTTTTCCCTGGACCTTCTGACATCTTTCCAGATTGTTCTCTTTGTTTACTTTTCGAATAGAAGCCGCCATTTTCAATTTGAATCTTCTTTATTTTTATTTCTTTTTCTAATATTTCAAAATATTTTTTTTTTTTAATTTTTCATCTTTAATTTATTTAAAAATAAATAAATAAAATAATATATATATATATATATATATATATATATATATATATATATATATATATACTATATATAATATATATATATATATATATATATATATATATATATATATATTATATATATATATATATATATATATATGCTTGACTTGTTTCTCTTGATTTTCTCCAAATTTCATAATTTCCTGGGAGTTTGAACTTGTAGCCCTAATTCTGAGTTTATGCTAGAGTGAAGCTAGACCGATTTACTTGTTATTTTTGTTGCTTTTTCCTTATTTCTTTCATGTCTGAACTTTCTCTCTCTCTTTATTCTTATCGATTTACATATTTCTTATATTTCTTTATTCCCAGTTTCCAAAATCTCCAAAATTTTATTTCCTAAATCACCACCATTATATTCCAACTTCTTTTATACTTTCACCTCAGCGTTAGGGTGGTTTCTACCACAGTGTGATTTTTAGCAGTAATCTGAAAGTAATCAGTGTTTGGAAACAAGGAATAGAGCTAATAAGATCTTAGGTATAATAAATCGCAATGTAGTTTACAAAAGCAAAGTGTTTATAAGCTAGCTATATAACAGTTATGTTATTCCAGCATTAGAGAAGTATGCACAAGTTTGGGCTCCACATTTAAGAAAAGTTATAGAAATGATGGAGAGAATACAATGTCGAGCAACAAGAATAATTTCTGGCAATGAGAGTAAGAGCTATGAGAAGTTAAAGGAGTTGGGTATGTTCTCAGATGAAAGGAGATTTCTCAGAGGGGATATGATACAAGTTTACACAATATTTGCATATGACAATAATACAGAGATCACAAAATATTTTATAGTGGACTATGGAAGAGAAACTAGAGGACATGATAAGAAAAATAAAGAGAAGTCATGCCATCTAGATCTAAGAAAGTAATAATAGGGTTGTTAATTTTTGGAATGGCTTGCCAAAGGAGATTGTTAACTTTAATTCTTTGCAACATTTAAGAGGAACTCAATAGATATATGGATGGTTTAGGTATCGTATAGTATAACTTGAGTAAGCAAAATTGGCGGGTATATATAAAGTTTAGACCAGCTTGTGACTAAGCCTAATTGGACTAAGCCTAATTGGCAGTTTTGCAGTGGGTGTTGGTTCACTGCATGTTGCATGTGTAAATTAGTTGCATAATGTCATTAGTTAGGTTTACTAAATATATGTGGGGGGAATAGTTTCATTGTTTTCTTACTCTGCAAGAGTGAACTGATAACTAGGGATAGGATACACCTAGTCTTTGTTGCATATATTAGGATATTGTGAATCAGAAAAAAAAAGTTATTTGCATTATTTTTATTTGTTTTGAATAGGACAGTCTCGATACAATGATGGGCTGTGTGGCTTCTAACTATCTCTATTTTTCTAATATTCTAATGTACTATTTTTATTCATAATGAAGGACCTTGAAGTTGATGTGAAAAACCTGCATAATTTTACAGCGACTGTCACTGGAGATATAGCTCACTTTTGAAGACAAAAAAAATCTACACAAATTATTGTCAGGGAATCATGTGATAGGATATGTACTTCTCCATATTGTACTAAATTTAACGTTAGATTAATTATTTTTAAAAAATTTGCGAAAGTTTTTTTCTTTTCTTTTAAATGAATGAAACTACAAAAATGTGAGAATGAGACTTTCAAAAGCTGAGAGTACTTATTTGTACGTTAAATTTAAAGTATTGAATTATGATGGTTAAATTAAATATGTAAAAAAAAATCATAAAAAAAAAGATTTCATTGGTCCTTATATTAAAAGTAACTTTAGGATACTAGAAATTACGAAATGAGCATAATATTAAAAAATATACACATGAAAATTCGTACCTTTGGATTTGGCGATTACTGGATAATACAAAGACCAAAATTCTGATAATTCTTTTAAAAGTCCTTGCATCATCATTGCATCAACTCTTTCATCCAAGCGCTTATCGAGAATTTCCTAAAAAAAAAAAAAAAATTTTAAAAGTGACTTAAAAGATGGGGATGTTATGGCAGAGAAGGATGAATTGAAAAGAAAAAAAAAGAAAAACATTTATAATTAAAAAGAGAGAACTATTTAATTGACAGCAATGTTAATTTTATGTCTTGGGATATGCCACAAATATGACAAAAGTAATATATTAATATAAAAAATTACATACATGTTAGAATACTCAAGCACACATATACATGCATGTAAATACTACAGTTTCTTCAGGTTATACAAGGATTGATCTTGCAATTATGTATTAGAAAATATACATTAACACTTATTGATGTACAGCTGAAATGTGTAAACTAATGCGCACACACATATATATATGCATACATACTACCAAAAAGTCTTATTCTTTTTACAGATAATCCTCTTTATAAATAATGAAAACAGTAGAATAGAGTTAACTGGAAGATTATATTAATTACAGAAAACTAAAATAATTCATAATATATAAAAATGTCCCAAATAATAATACTTGGATTAATTCCTGTATCAGTAAATGATTACAACTTAATTTCTTTTTTAAATAAATTGGTATATTACAACTATTAAAATCCCTCTAATGCAATTAAGTATAAAAGACTAAATAAATATATGTACTTTTGAGCTACTATCACACTGTACTGTTAATCTATTTTAAGTTCATAAAATAAATTATGCTAAATATATTTTCAATTTATAAAATATAATACAAAATAAGTTCATTCTGATATCTGGAGACAATGCAAAATAAGATGGTTTGAAATGAATAGCTTTGACTGACAAGTTTAATTAGTACTACTTTGCAGATTTTCATTTACCTACTAGAAAGACAGAGCAAGTGCAACCACTTAGTAGTTCACTGCCTGAACAAATGTTCAAACTGGAACTACAATCCAAAATCTAATAATGCTCTATGTGACTTGATTGTTACCAAAAATGGAGAGAGACAGATAGCTGCTGAATGAGAAAAATATGATAAAAGCTTTTGCCAAAATCCAAAAAATGCTTTAATATATATAATACCACAGTAAAACATTTACTAAAATATTGAAAGAGTAAGACAGGATAAATATCACCAGTCCTTGTAGAGGCAATACTGATGAACTAAGAATCAAAAGAGCCAACATCCTTTCAAATTCTTTTCCCTAAGATAGAATGAAAATCTTAAGAAACTTGGAAGTAAAAGAATAATGGCTTGAAAATATATATATATATATATATATATATATATATATATATATATATATATATATATATATATATATATATATATATATATATATATATATATATATATATATATATATATATATATATATATATATATATATATATATATATAGGGTGTATCATTAATATTGCGAAAAAATCCAGTATGATATTCCTTGCAGAAATATAAGATAATATGTGAAGATAAACATTTCACCGAAAACACCTCGTTTCCAAGATACAAGGTGATGGAACCTATTGAGAAATGAAGTTACAATAAACAGGAAAGTAAATTTGCAGACGTAATTAACAATTTCATTCAATTAATTTAATATAAGAATACATACATTACTACACAGAGGAAAATATACAACAGAAATAGGACAAAGCAATGGTGCACGAAGGTTATAACAAATGTTGAAAATGAGCACCCCCAGCGGCAATACAAGCCTCTATTCTGCGACGCATTGATTGGCGGACACGTTCAAATATACCGTGTGTGTGCTGAATTGTGTCACAACATTCGATTATGCGAGCCCTTAATTCTTCGGAACTTTCAAATGTTGTTCCATAAACCAAATGTTTCAGGTGCCCCCACAAGAAGAAATCCAATGCATTTAGGTCTGGAGACCGTGGAGGCCAAGGTTCTGTACCTCCCCTACCTATCCAACGGCGTGGATATACAATGTTCAAATAGTTACGGGCAACTGAACAAAAATGAGCCGGAGCGCCGTCGTGCATGAAATACATTTTCGATCTTAATTGCAATGGGACGTCTTCCAGGAGTGTAGGCAGGTCATGTTCAAGAAAGTGGCGATACACATCTCCAGTAAGCCTCGCTGGTAAAAAGAATGGACCTATCAAATGGTCGCCAACAATTCCGACCCAAACATTCAATGAAAACTGGTGTTGATGGCGGCTTTCAACTATTGCATGTGGGTTCTCATCCGCCCATATGTGATTGTTGTGGAAGTTCGATATGGCGTCTCTGGAAAAATTTGCCTCATCGGTGAAGAATACTTCTGCTAAGTGGTGAGGGTTGTGTGCAATTTTCTGTTGCATCCATCGACACAAAGCTACTCTAGCAGGAAAATCAGTTGGTAAAAGTGCCTGCACACGTTGGATGTGATAAGGGTACAGAAGTTGATTTTTCAATACCCTGAAAACTGTCGAATGACTTACATGCAGTGTTGCAGCAATCTTTCTGGTACTTGTTGTAGGACTGTCCTCAAGTTCTTGGAGAACCTGTTCTTCGACATCTGGAGTTGATACTGTGCGAGGGCGCCCGTTTCCATTGGTAAGTTTTTTAAAACTTCCTGTTTCTCCAAGACGTTAATGGAGACGTGCAAACATAGTATGATGCGGTATGACACGATTAGGGTACATTTCTTCATAGAGACGCATGGCTGCTAATGAATTACCGTTCGCACGACCGTAAACAAAATGCATATCGCACATTTCACTATTTGTGTAATTCATTTTAAAAGTATGAGAACCACTTGATCACAGCACTTGACGCGACAAGGACTAGTTTATGTATAAATGAAGCGAGATACGCAACTAGTAAATAACAGGTAGGTTACCCTTCACACGGTATACTATTTTTGCTTATTATTGAAGGTTGTGATGTGGAACGGGACGGACAAAGGAATATATCGGGTATGTCCAACATACGTTTCCTCACCTTGTCTCTTGGAAACGGGACGTTTTCGGTTAAAGGTTTATTGACAAAAAGTATCTTACATTTCTGCAAGGAATATCATACTGGATTTTTTCGCAATATTAATGATACACCCTATATATATATATATATATATATATATATATATATATATATATATATATATATATATATATATATATATATATATATATATATATATATATATATATATTACAGAACGCCACCACTCACGGGCAGAGCCCTTTTCAAGGAGGGGGCACAATATATATATATATATATATATATATATATATATATATATATATATATATATATATATATATATATATATATATATATATATATATATATTGTAAGAGGGTGGCTGCTGCCGAGTATATTTTTCTTGTTTCAGGTTGCATGGAATGCTCTCTGAAGAATACACTTAACTGCTTGCTTTGTCTGTTTATGATGATACGCTTTTTGACGTAATGAGCAGTGCTTATAATTTATAACAGTGCATGTGCCATTGTCTCTTGATGGAGAGCATGAAGGGGGGAGTGATGTTAACGTGTTTATATTCTTAGGTGCGTTAATGTTATTCTCTTATGTCAAATTTTATTTCATTAATATTTTTGAATTGATTTTCAATTTTGATAATGTAAGTCTTATGAATTAATATGTTATTGCAGGATTGAAAAAACAGACTGAATTATTAAATCCAGTTGGATATTATTATTATATATATACAGATTATTCAAGATGGCGCATTGCTCTCAAGGGTAAGTTATAAATATTTTGATAATTTTCTATATTTATAATTAATATGTTATTTAATAAAGGTTACTTGTATTAATGAAGAGCACTGTGGTAGAGATTTGTATTTCTCACAGGTACCATTCCAGGGTACCATTCCCTGTGTCAAACCATGAATAATAATGTGCATTCGATTTGGCCAATTATCAATCTCGAGAGTTAGTCAAGTACGTAATTTTTTGAAGTAACAACCTAGAATTGGTATTACTATCTGGCTACAAAATTCAAACTTGCCGCCATAGACCATGCCGATCCATAATATTCTGGGTCATAGGTTATTGAATGTATATTTATATTCCAAGAAAAGTTAGAGACTCATCAGGTTAATCTGCACGAGAGTTCAACAATTAACTCCTAAGTTAAGTAAACTTCTCTTTAACCAATTATCGACTATCTACTGTATATATCATTTAATTAATTATCATTTAATTAAAATTTTATGATTATATAAATTATTATTTATTAGTTATTCTATATTTTTCCTACATTTAAGGAAATTACATATTTTTATACATTTTTTATTGGTTTCATTAAGAAGCATAGTCTACTTTTTTTTTTTTTTTTTTTTTTTTTAAATGCCTAATTTGAGTGTTCGTGGGGCTGGGCGTAGACGGGGGCTTTCTATTACCTTTTCTAACGTTCGTGGCCTTCGATCTAATCTCGCGTCTGTTGAAACACTACCTCACTACTTCTCTTCCTAACCTTTTACTTCTGTCTGAGACCCAGCTGGACAGGGATTCTTTCTCTAGCAATCTTAATGTCTCTAACTACAACTTTTTTCACAATTTCCGTCTAAATGGTGGAGTCTGTGCCTATATTAACATTAACACTCCTGTGACACGTCTCGTAAATCTAGAATCTCCTAATTTCGACGTTTTATGGCTTAAAATCTGTCTTCCTACTACTACAATTATCTTGTGCTTCTGCTACTGCTCCCCTAATGGAACAGATTTTCCAGTCTTTTTTCAATATCTTACTACTACTCACGAGACTGTCACTTCTTCTCATCCAAATGCTGAGGTCCTCTATTTAGGGGATTTCAACGTACACCACACTGAGTGGTTGGGTTCCTCTCATACTGATACAGGTGGGAGGGAGGCCAATTCATTCAGCATTCTTAACGATCTGGAGCAGTTGATTAGGGAACCCACACACATTCCAGATCGTCCTAACCAATTCTTGAATACACTTGATTTATGCTTCACCACTACTCCTTCTAGTTATAAATACACCATTTTCCCTCCTATTGGTAACTCTGACCATAATCTTATAGCTCTTAGTTATAATGCTTTCTCTCCAACAGCTCCACCATGCCTTAAACGTACTTTCTGGCACTTTAATCGGGCTAATTGGGGGGCAATGCGCCGCTTCTTTGCTAACTATCATTGGAGTGAATCTTGCTTTGTCTCGGGGGACGCTTCTGTCTCTGCTGAAAAGGTAGGGGCAGTAATCCTTGAAGGGATGGGCAGATTCATTCCATCTTCAACTAAATCTTTTTCTCCTCAAAATCCATGGTTCGATGGCAATTGTTCTCTTGCCCTCCGGGAGAGAGACAATGCTTATCGTGAATGGAAAAACTCTCCTTCTCCTATCACTCTTACTAATTTTCATTCAGCCCGGAATCGATGCAGGGATGTTCTTCGACGGACTAAGCGTACTTTCATTAAAAGGAAGTGCGCTGACCTCCATGGCTCTTCCTACTGATAAAAATTTCTGGCCTCTTGTCAAAAATATCTCTAACAACTTCTGTAAATCTGCCTTTCCTCCTCTTATTCGCTCTGATGGTTCTGTTGCTAATACTCCTTCTGAAAAGGCTAATCTCTTCGGCCTCCTTTTTTCATCTAATTCCACCCTGCTCGATTCTGGCATCCCTCCTCCTACTCCTTCTCCTCTCAGGTGTCCCATGCCTCTACCTATAATTACTCATGATCGGGTGCATGGGATCCTGAAATCTATGAACGTCAGGAAGGCCAGTGGCCCGGATGGCATTCCCCCTCGTGTTCTGAGGGAGTGTGCTTCCGAGTTGGCCCCTGTCCTCGTTCAGCTCTACTCTCTATGCCTTAATACTAATACTTTTCCTCTATGCTGGAAGCGTGCGTTGGTTCAACCGATCCCGAAAAAAGGTAGCCGTTCTGACCCTTCTAACTATAGACCTATAAGCTCTCACTTGTGTTCTATCTAAAATTTTTGAAACTCTCCTCAACTCTCATTTCCTGGATCATTTGGAGTCTCATTCTTTTCACTCTGATCACCAGTATGGCTTTCGTCGCTCGAGGTCAACTGGTGACATACTTTCCTATCTTACTGATCTATGGTCTTCTGCCCTTAGGGACTTCGGGGAGTCTTGTGTGGTGGCGCTTGACATTTCCAAGGCTTTCGACCGGGTATGGCATGCGTCACTACTCTCTAAGCTCCCTTCCTTTGGGTTTCCTCCTTCTCTTTGCTTACTCTTGTCTAGTTTTCTCTCAGATCGTTCCATTTCGGCAGTTGTAGATGGAGCGACCTCTTCCTCCTTTTCTGTCAACTGTGGTGTTCCTCAGGGTTCTGTTTTATCTCCAACCTTATTCTTACTTTTCATTAACGATCTTCTCCACTGCACTTCTAACTCTGTTCACTCTTATGTTGATGATTCACTCTACATTCTTCTACTCATTTCAAATCTGCTCCCTCTTTTGCTTCTAGACTTGCTTCTCGTCTTCAACTTTCGGATTCTATTCTTGCCGATCTGGATGGAATTTCCCGGTGGGGTCATAGCAACCTTGTGAAATTCAACTCCTTAAAAACTGAACTTCTTTACATCTCCCTCTCAAAAACACCTCCCAACTTTCCTATCCTCTTCGATGGCTCTCCCGTCTCACCTGTAAATAACATTAACATTCTTGGTCTAAACATAAACAACAAAATGTCTTGGAAACCACATATCACAATGGTTGCTAAAGCTGCCTCTAAGAAGCTGGGAGTTCTGTTCAGGTTACGAGAGTTTTTTTCTTCTGAGCAGTTACTCCAGATATATAAGGGTCTTATTCGCCCTTGTATGGAGTACTGTTCTCACATTTGGGGGGGCTCTGGCTCCTCCTCTCTTCTGGATAGGGTTGAGTCAAAAGCTATGAGATTAATAAACTGTCCCCTACTTTCAAACTCTCTTGACCCTCTGTCTCTGCGACGTGACGTTGGCGCGCTATCTCTTTTCTACAGGTACTACAATGGCAGGTGCTCGAGGGAGTTGGCCTCTCGCATTCCTCCACCGTTGCGTCGTCCTCGTTGCACGAGGGGTGCCCTGCTTTCGCACCAATTTTGTGTGGAAGTGGGGAATCCCAGGCTGGCCCGTTGTGGTGCCTCCTTCTTTCCAGCCACTTCTATTCTGTGGAATTCTCTACCATCTTCTATTTTTCCAACTGTATTTAATCTTCCACTCTTCAAGTCTTCCGTCTGCGCCCACCTGAGGGCTGTGCGTTAGGTGTGTGTGTTTGTGTGAGTTTTGTCCTTGTGTGTGTGCCCCCTCCTTGAAAAGGGCTCTGCCCGTGAGTGGTGGTGTTTTGTAAAAAAAAAAAAAAAAAAAAAAAAAAAAAAAAAAAAAAAAAAAAAAACTTAAGCTAGACATTTCAGGATATCCAGCCATATGGAACCTGAGTGGTTCTTAGTTTCCTTTGCGAGACGAATAAGGTGAGCGGACGCTCACTGGTCCCTTTAGTCATTCATCTGTTTATCTGATCTGTCTCTATGGTTTATTGCCTATGGTCAACAGTTTTTCTGTTCGGCTAGGGACGAGTGTCATCTATCCACTTGCCTTAACAATATATATATATATATATATATATATATATATATATATATATATATATATATATATATATATATATATATATATATATATATATATATATATATATATATACAGTGGCGGCTATATATATATATATATATATATATATATATATATATATTATATATATATATATATATATATATATATATATATATATATATATATATATATATATATATATATATATATATATATATATATATATATATATATATATATATATATATATATATATATATATATATATATATATATATATATATATATGTGTGTGTGTGTGTGTATTATATATATATATATATATATATATATATATATATATATATATATATATATATATATATATATATATATATATATATATATATATATATATATATATATATATATATATATATATATATATATATATATATTCAAAAAGTACCTTATTTATTCAACTTGCTGATATTCTTATTCAACACAATTTCCGAAAAAGAGACGCTGCCAGGCGTACGATGTCGAAAAACTTTTTTAAAAAACATAAATTATGTAGATAATAAAATTATTGTTTTTTTTTTCATTCCCCAATTTTTCTTTATAAACTTTCTTCAAGGATTCCAGAAATGTTATCCTTTTTAACGTAGGTTTAGAAATTTTTTAAATATTTAAGGATGTTAAAGTGCAGTCTGGCCTATATATATATATATATATATATATATATATATATATATATATATATATATATATATATATATATATATATATATATATATATATATATATATATATATATTGAACAAGAAACAAAAAACACATATAATAAAACCTGTAATTTTTTTTCCACAAGAAAAAAAAAAAAGCACAACCTTCCGCAACTCGGTACGATGTAAAACTGCTTTAGTTTGTTTACATTCTTCAAGATCTGTCTTTTTATTACAAAACTAGCAACATTCAAATATTAGGAAGACAAACTAACAACTTAAAAATAACTGCTATTGGAATTTGTCATTCTGTTTTTTGGTAAGTTGCCAGATCTGTCTTATTTGGCCTAATTTGGGACTGAAATTTTACAGCCCATTCTTTATTTAATTTCAATGTGTGAAAAAAATATCGTACAATAAATTTGCAGTTTCAAAATGCATTTACTTGTTATTTTATTTATTGATTTATACTTTTTATGTATTAAGTTGTTAAAAAAATGAATTTAAATCACTTTTCTCTGACAAAAATTTCATATTTATTCAACATCCTACGCCTGGTATTTTTAATTTGGAGGGGCTGCAGCCCTGGAGCCAATATAGACGAGCCGCCACTGTATATATATATATTTATTTATATAAAATATATATATATATATATATATATATATATATATATATATATATATATATATATATGGTAAAGGTGGAGATTGTTTCTGAGTTTCGATTGTTAAAAAATATCGAAAATCGAAAATATCGGAGAAGCCTATCGTAAACAAGAGAGTTGCCAGTTACTATTACTAAACATACACACAATTATTACTTACTTTTCTAGCAGAACCTAATTCAACTTATCATAACCTGAACTACCGAAATTGCCGTAAAAAGAGGCCTAACCTACACAAGAATTTGCCGTAAAAGAGACCTAACGTACACAAGAACGTTTGCACGACATAGTAGCCTAGGGCTAATTATAGGTATAAAAATATCGACATAAAAAAATATCGATATAAAAAATATCGAAACTCAGAAACAATCTCCACCTAAGCCTATATATATATATATATATATATATATATATATATATATATATATATATATATATATATATATATATATATATATATAATATATATATATATATATATATATATATATATATATATATATATATAGACAGTATAACACCCCACAGGAAATAAAAACAAAATTATACTGTCTAAAATTTTACACGGTTATAGAGTTTTATATATATATATATATATATATATATATATATATATATATATATATATATATATATATATATATATATATATATATATATATATATATATATATATATATGGCTTAGGTGGAGATTGTTTCTGAGTTTCGATATTTTTTATATCGATATTTTTTTATGTCGATATTTTATTTTAATCGATATTTTTATACCTATAACTAGCCCTAGGCTACTATGTCGTGCAAACGTTCTTGTGTACGTTAGGTCTCTTTTACGGCAAATTCTTGTGTAGGTTAGGCCTCTTTTTACGGCAATTTCGGTAGTTCAGGTTATGATAAGTCGAATTAGGTTCTGCTAGAAAAGTAAGTAATAATAATTGTCTGTATGTCTAGTAATAGTAACTGGCAACTCTCTTGTTTACGATAGGCTTCTCCGATATTTTCGATTTTCGATATTTTTTAACAATCGAAACTCAGAAACAATCTCCACCTTTACCTATATATATATATATATATATATATATATATATATATATATATATATATATATATATATATATATATATATATATATATATATATATATATATATATATATATATAAGGGTGATCAAGCACAGATTGGTCACCCATGATCCCGTTTTATTCTTATTGACAAATATAAAATTGAGCGTTGTCGTAGCTTATGGTAGATATTAAGACACAAATAATCGTTCGATCGTATAGTGGAATGTTAATTACTTCAAACTAGGGTTGCGTTGTGTCATTTCATATACTTATGCCTTTCAAAATAAACCCAAGTGTTTTTTAATTCTAATGTATGTTTACTTTATTCAATGCTGAATTCCAGTGTATGTTTCCTTTAATCCAAGTTGAATCCCAGTGTATGTTCCTCTTAATCAATGTTAAATTCCAGTGTATGTTTCTTTCAATCAATGTTGAATTTCAATAATTATTTAATGCCTTTCTAAGTTAAGACCAGTTAATATATAAACCATAAAATTCAACAACTATTTTCTAAGTTGTGAATAAAGTATTCACGAAGCATAAGTTCGTTTAAGTAACCTTGAAATTCAAATAAATATTTCTAAGTATTTTTTGGTTTACTGTTTCATTCGAAAATAACTAAATCTTTTCTAAATGTTAACCGTTTATAATGAATACCACACTTGTTGAAAACGAATTAAAAATTGAAGCTTAGTTTCTCATATAAATTGTAATTATTTAATTTATTCATAAGTCCAGCTTGTATATATAGTTTACTCTTAAGTCAATTTTTAAGACCTTGGTTACACACAAAATAACCAGTAAACTAGATTAAATTCTTAAAGAACTCTGTGTTTAATTTACACTTCCAAAGTCGTATGGTTTAAACAATATCCAGTATTAAAACCAATCATTAACTCATCACACACTACAAGTTTTATTCAAGGTTTAATATAAACACTCAAAGAATTCAATATTATTAAACCTCAATAACTGGTTTTAATTTGTTCAAAATATTTCTAAAATCTTGTCAATCAGAAATATATATATAGGTTACTAGGTTATCTTATTACTAGGTTATCTTATTATTTCTTAAAACAGTAACAATTAAATATATATACAGGTTATTAGGTTATATTATATACCCATTATATTATGTCAAACTAAGAAGTCTATTCACAATTCCAAATAAATATCTCTAAGTTGTTTTTATTTTCCTTACATAAAACCTTTCGTTGTTGTATTCAATCCAAGTTAATCTTGTTTCAGTTTCTTAAATATTAGTATCCACACGATCGAGTTCGTAACTAAAAGTTTAGTTTCAAAATACCCAAACGAGTTTTAAATTTCTTTGTAATATTTAAATTAAATCGTAATACCTCAAACGAGTTTTAATTTAAATCATAATATCTCAAACGAGTTTTAAATTTCGGTATTCAAATACCAGAGTTGTTATAAAGGGAGTGTTGACCTTAGTGGAATTGGGACTGAGAGAGTCTCAATCCCACTGGTCAAATCGAATTATTAGAGAGACTTTTCCTGTAATTATTAGTGTTAGGTTAGGGATACTAAACTATTTTTTCTTTTTTCAGTCAAATCTAAGAGCTTGTATTGTTAATATTAGTTAATGAAAGAATTCCAAGTATTAAGAATATTATAACTTATAAAATCAGTGTATTTTTAATATATATAAAGGAATTATAAAATAAAACTAAGAACTGAAAGTTGTGGTGATAAAAAAGAAGCAGTACCGGAGGAACAGAAAAAACTTAAACAAAATTAAAATTTTGTAACCAAAAGGGTAATTATCCTTAAAGTACTTATAATAAACGAACATGAAAGAACAAAGTTTTTAAAAAAAAAAACAAATCGTAAAACTTGAAATTTATGTATATATATATTTGACAGTGTGAAACTTGTGATAGGACGCCTTCCATACAAAGTGAACGTTCTTATAACCCTTAGGAGACATTCTCCACTCATAAGGTAAAACGAAATTAATATAATGTGATAATTGGATATATATATATATATATATATAATAATAATTATATAATAATAGTAAAAAGTGTAAATTTTTATTTTTGTTATGTTTGTTTTTTATATAGGGTTTTATTTTGGAGTTTTCACACATTTAATTCTATATCAAAGTATTGGAGAACATAGATGAGCGTGATCATACAGACGATTTGAAAATAAATTAGAAGCCTACAAAGCAAAAAGGATTGAAAGTGATCCTTACATTTAAAAGTTAAGATTATTAAAGTTTTAGGTAAAACTCTTTACACACCTTACTAACCACTTCATTCCAGGTGACGGTTCTTCTTTCAGTTGGGACTCACTCCATAAATTGTCCAGTCATTTCCTTAAGAACTGGCGGAACTTTTTTTTTTTTACATTATATACACCTTTATTGTTAGAATAAATTATAGTATGTATGTAAAATAAAGATTTTTACAAGTTAATAGAACTTATTATAGGGTGGGTAATTAAAGTTTGTAATAAAGCATAAAATCATTATTGGTGTGCTCACTTACCTGTGTGTGAAGCTCTTAGTGTGTTTGTTGTGATATACGGATCGCTCAACTCAACATCGCGTCAGACGGGTCCTGAAGAATTGCTGAAGGCCTTACTTGAATTTTGAATAGCCAAAGGAGTGAAAACATCTCCACGCCATCAAAGTGTAAGTACTAATTTAATTTGTATCGGGGTTAGGTGATTGGAGGGAAATTTGGGCGCCATTGCATACCAACACATTGACACTGCCTATAATTCAGATCCCCACATTCCCTGACTTCCCCTTACATACACAAAAATTGGCGCCCGAACAGGGACCTGTTTGATGTGCTGAGGAGTGAATGAGATAGTGTCACGATACCTTCGTTTTAACACCTACAGGTAGATATCTCTATCTTGGAATTGAATACTAACACATTTGTATTGTTTATCTCACTTATTTTTGTATTGGGTGGTATATGCCTGTGTATTGGGTGATTACCTGGTACATGCGTATATACTGTTTTGTTATTTGATTAATCTCTTGTATATTGCAGTTACTGTACAGGTGATTGTGAAATCTTCAAGAGGATTGGAAAATATTTTTAATAGACTTTCCAAATAGGAAGGCAGGCCTTAGATATATAACTATAGATCTAAGAAGTTCTGTTTTTCTTGTGGAAAGGGGAAACTCACTTTTGGAAAAATAAAACACTTCGAAAGCAATATGGCTACTTCAAATATTAACCTGGATGATTATCTCGCCCTAATGGAGAATGGTCAACGTGATGAAAGTGATCAGTTGATAGCTGTTACACAAAGTGCAGATATGATTTCTGCAGATGCAGTTAAAAATATAGTTGGAAATTTGGCACTGCAAATGGAAAATTTAACTAAACAAATGGAGGTGGCGAAAAAAGCAACCCTTCCTATGACAAACAATGGGGTGATTACCACCATAGCTAAAGAGGAAGTAATGACAGAATTAGTTACTCTTGCGGAGAATGTATCTCCAATAGTGCCAATGGTTACAAGTCAAAGTCCGACTACCTCAGTTAATGAGTTCCTATTACCCTTTGAAAGTAGTAGGAATACTAATACTAGCATCACCACTGGAAATATATTTACAACACCAATAACAACAATGGTATATACTCAGACCCCTACAACACCAGTGACTGCTACATGTAGTGGAATATATCGAACAAACCCATGGATACCTCCTGTTGCACAAGGCACAAAGTGGTCTTTCTCCGAATCAGTTTGATTTAATACAGCAGCAGTTGTCTTTATTGACTCAGGCTGTATCATTGTTGACGATCATGATAAACAATTCACAGAAACCTAAATTACTTGAACCTAAGATATTTAATTATGAGAAGGAAGACAATTTACAAACATTCCTTGAATATTATGAAGAATATTGCCAGAAGAAATATCCTCAAAGCCCTGACCAATGGGTTAGATTGTTAGAAAAATACCTATCTGGTAAATTTCTAAGAATTATATACAGTAATTATTAAAACAGAATCAGAATATAGAAATGTTAAAGAGATCTTATTGAGATGGTACCAGCAAGAAGAAAAGAAACGGAAATGAGAATAAGTTGAGGGCTTATCATTCTGCCAAACGTCAGTCTGGGGAAGATGTTAACTTGTTCGCATTAAGACTTGAACAGTTAGGCTGGACAGGCTTTTCCTGGGGTGAATATGAGAGAACACGAATCCCTTCGCACAGCCTTCATACTTAGTTTACCAGCTGTTGTACAATCCAAGCTGAGAGAATTTATAATACAGAATGAAATGTGCACCCAGACGAAAGTCCCTTGGGATAAACTAGTATTATTAGCTGACTCGTATGATCGGGAGTTAAGAGCAATAGAAAATATAGAACCATCAGAGATACAAACCTCTTCTCAGTTCAGAACACCAGGGCAGGAGGTTGAGATAATTCAAATAGATGAAATCACACCGCAAACTACTTCTTGGAGTGAAGTGTTGAAAAGATCACCACCAAAACGGGTCGTATATACGAATCCTCCTAGAGAAACACCACCCTTAAGGCGTCTTAGTAATAGTGAACCACAGAGAGGTCCCAACCAACAACAAAGAAGTAAAAATTGTACTTATTGCGGACGTATGGGACATATAATAGATGAATGTTACAAAGCACATGGCATTTGTAGCTATTGTAAAATCAAAGGCCACATAAGAAGCGATTGCAGGAATATACCTAGAGAAATGAGAACAGATGATAGACCAACCATGAAATGTCCTCTCTGTACGGGTAAACATCTGGGGATGAATTGTCCTTCAAGGAATCGAGGTCGAGGGAATCGGAATTCGGTTGATGAAGATATTCTCGCTGATAATCGGAATCGAACAGACAGTCCCCCTAGACAAATGACTCCTTTGCCACAACGAAATCGAAACAATAGCCGCACTTTTGAAAACTCCTCTAGGACTTTGACCAACGATCCTTGGACAGCTAGTGGGACTAAACCCAAGACAAGGTACGTTAATAACTGTACCATGTGTGGTGAGTCCCATGTAGAAGGGAATTGTCCTGGGGATCCGGAAAACTTCCCAACTCCGCAGTGAAGGGGCACACTGTGGGGATGGTAAATGACCTGGAAGCTCCTGAGGACAAATGACTATGACTTAGACAATGGACGTAGACGTGGTTACCAAACTTACGAAACTGACAACCCTGAAATTATTTGTAATTTAAATCTTTGTCAAGCTGACGTTGAACCGCTGATTGTTTATGTTTCACTCGATGCAGGGAAAAGTTACTTAGACTGCATGATAGACACTGGGGCGGGAGTTAGCTTATTAACGGAAGGTGTCTTGCCTACATTAAGAAATATAGAACCCAAACCATCTACAGAAGTTACCGCTATACGTGGATTTGGGCATAATCGGAAATTTCCCATTAAGTTTTATATAGAAACTAGTATAGTTTTTGATAGTGGCTTCACCACTAAACCTATAAAGTTTTTCATAGTTCCATTAGAATTAATGACCCATAACGTAATTTTAGGGGCAGTTGCACTCAAAGATAATAATTTATTACCCGATCTCACACGGCGAGAATTATTGTTTAGGGATAAGGATAACCTAACTAGCGTAGGGAAAGACATTAGCTTTGCTATTCCTTTCTATAATTGCCTTGTCCCAGAATTCACAACAATACCTCCTCATATCTGTAAAGTGATTGCTGTAACCATACCTAAAATTTTTAGAAATAACCTAACTAATCGAATGGTTGAATTTACAGGTATAAGTCATCCTAAACTTCAATTTATCTCTGGCATAATAGAAATCGGGTTAAATGAGGTGTTGATAGCTGTTCTTAATCCCTCAGATCAAGAACAGTATGTTAGGAAGAATACCATAATAGGCAGTATTTCAGAAATTAATGTTAGGGATAATAATATTAGCATCCATCAGGGAACAACAGAGTTAACTCCAATAGAATCCGAAAATTACTGGAATGCAGAAAAGTTAATGCATGAATTTGAATTTAATACTCTGTCGTTGTCCACTGAACAAAAGAACATACTAGTTACTCTTTTATTAAAATACCCACATGTTTTAAGTACGGGTGACAATGATGTCGGTTTGGCACAAAACATCACTCATACAATAGAATTGGAAACAGACAAACCTGTTAGAATCCCTGTCCGACGGTTCCAAGGGCCTCTGGCTCAAGAAATCGAAAAAGAATGCACTGACTTATTGGAAGGTGGAATTATTCGACCAAGTAAATCACCTTATTCGGCTCCTGTAGTTCCCGTTCGCAAACCCGACGGTTCTCTGAGGTTGTGTATCGATTATAGGAAGCTTAACAGTGTGACGAAAGGAGATTCCTTCCCGTTGCCCAATCTAATCGACATGATTTATAACATGCATGGGAACTCCTTATTTTCCACCATCGACCTTATTAAAGGATACTATCAGATTGCAATGGATCCTGATAGTATCGAGAAGACAGCATTCTCAACTCCGTTCGGGCAATATGAGTACATGAAAATGCCTTTTGGCGTAAAAAATGGACCAGCCACATTTCAGCGCGGGATGATGATTGCGCTGGCTGGATTACCATGGAATAAAGTAATGGTGTATCTAGATGATATTATCATTCTAGGCGCAACTTTCGATGACCATATAACAACATTAGAGAAAGTACTCATCGCTTTAGGGTCCAACGGATATAAGTTGAAACCCAAGAAAACACGACTATGTCGGACAGAAGTAGAATTTTTGGGTCATCAGATATCAGCTGAAGGGATAAAACCCTTGGATAAAAACCTTCAAGGTGCTTTAGAATTTCCTGTTCCCTCTACTGTTAAACAGCTAAGGCAATTCCTGGGTATGGTGAATTTTTATAGACGCCATATCCCGAATTGTTCTCAGATAGCCAAACCTTTGTCTTCTCAAACCGGTGGTAAGACAGTCACCTGGACGGATTCTTGTCAACACGCTTTTGATACCTTGAAGGAAGCCTTAGTAAATCCCACTTTGTTAGGATTCCCTGATTATTCCCCAGAGGCTTCACCTCTGGAATTGTATGTAGATGCTTCAAACATTGGTGCTGGTGCCTGTTTGTCGCAAAAACAAAATAATATACATAAACCCATTGCTTATATATCCACAACATTCAGTGGACCACAGAAAAATTATAGTACTATCGATAAAGAGCTTACCGCTTTACGGTGGGCAGTAAAATCTTTAAAAGCATTCCTAAAAGGTGTTAAATTCGTAATATATACTGACCACCAACCTTTGATCTACCTTCAAAACATGAGTATGGTGGATGGGAGGGTTGCGCGTACCTGGGAAGAGCTTAATGAATATGATTTTGAAATCAGACATATTGTGGGTAAATCCAATATGGTTGCAGATGCCTTGTCTCGATCTCCGGTGACAATACCATCACATGGGGAATTAACTGAATTTAATCCGACATCCGTTGAGTTTATACCCCTAGGTTTTGAACAAATCGAAGTTCCAGGAGGCGGTGATGCTGTCTTTAGATGTCTATCCTTGTTCCTTTATGATTCAATGGATAGCCATTTGGAGATACGTGCGACAATAGTTGACGAACTTTTGAAGAACTTAGGTCGTTATAACCTTCAAGAGAAAGGTATTAGGAAAAGGATTAGAAGTTTAAAAAACGGCGGACAATTTCCCATACCAGAAGTTCTGGATGCATTTTGTAATATATTTAAATCCCGGTGTGAAGTATATTATGATGATAATAGACCTATGGTTTTTGGATCACAACATACTGACAACATTTGTCGATTAAAATGTTTAGGTGGAATCCATTATAATTATTTAAAACCAATTGATGGTGTTAATACAACACTGCACGAGGTCATTATCACCATAAACGAAATCGTTCCAACTTGTGAGGATGTTACTTTATCCCACCATAATATTAGAGACATTGACGTTTTGACTGACCAACAGAATGACAGAATCATAAGACTTTTGAAAAAGAATATTTTTAAAAATAATCCTGTTAATACATGGCCAACTCAGTTAGCATTGTTTAAAGCTCATCATCGAGATTTCATTATCGAAAATGACCTTTTATATAAATCTCGGGGAGACCAAACTAAACAAATGATCATTTCCTTCAATTTATTGGTATCCCTTGTTTTAAAACTTCATTGGAATTTGGGCCATGTTGGTAGAAACAAACTTTTAGACCTTGTTTATAAGCATTTCTGGCATCCTAGGGCCAAACCAGGTCGTGTCTGACGTGGTTAAATGTTGTCCCGAATGCCAGAAATTAAAAACCCATTCTAGTAATGTAATACCCCCCACCTTGAAAATAAAAGCTAATAGTCCATTTGATCTTGTAGCAATGGATTTGTTGCAATTTCCAATTACTGATAGTGGTAATAAATATGTTATTGTATTAATAGATCACTGTTCCAAATTTGCGTGTGTAGTGCCTATCAAAGACAAACAGAGTACCACAGTGGCAAATGCTATGGAAGAGAGAATTTTGCCATTCTTACCAAAGTTACCAAATCGACTATTAACAGATAATGGGATGGAATTTGTAGCAGGACCATTTCAAGCTGTATTAGAAAACTTTAATATAAAGCATATCCGAACATCCCCATTGCATCCTGCTAGCAACGGAATCTGTGAGCGGTTCAACCGTAGTTTGATACAGTCTTTGCGTTGCTTAGTACTGGAAAATTCGTCGAGTTGGGATGCAGAGTTGCCCTCATCAGTAATTATTTATAATCATACGTGGCACAGTTCTATAAAGATGTCACCTTCAGACTACTTATTAAAGAAAACCCATGTTGAACCTGCTCATACTTTTTCCACAATATTGGGATGAGGGATCAATGAATTTTAAATCATTTCACATTGGTCAAAAAGTTGCTAAAAAAATCATCTTTAAAGGACACCATGTGAGCAATAAATTTCGTATCCGATGGGAAGGTCCCTTTTATAATAACTGCAGTAAACGATAATAAAATAACCTATCGTATCAGAAGGATAGCTAATCCTAATAGCAGAGAGGAGAAGATCCATCATACCCAATTACGAATCTGGATCGATATCCCCTCATATTTGAAAAGAAACCCCTTTTTCCGAGAACGAGTTTTCCATGCTGATAAGGAGGAGACGGACGAAATTGTAGATCAAAGAATAATAGCGGACCAAGAGGTAGAAAGGTTGTCTGATGATTTGTCTGATGATGAAAGAGATGGAGCTGATGAATTACAATTATTATCAGAAACTGAGGATAGTGATGAGGAAGATGATGGTTTCCTTGGTTTCGATAACTCAGACAAAATGGATGAAAGGGCAAAGATGGTAAGAGAGATGTGTGAGAAACTAAAGTGTTTACAAAGTGGGTTAGCAAGTTCAGTTAATGATGGAGGAGAAAGATTAGATAAGTCGACAGATTTACAGCCAATTCTAATTCCAACGTGCCCTATATCTGATATACGGCCTATCAAGACTACATTAGGTTACACTTCTTCAAACACTTTTTCACCTACTCTTTCTTTCCTTTCTTTAGATCATTGCATGAGTGTATATTCCTCCGATTTTTATCGTGCTCGTTGTGCAACTTTGATGAGTGGGACTCCTGAGGAGACTTCTAATAGTGGAAATTCAGATTCTGGGGACAGAACAGCGAATTTTTCGGGATTTGAAAATTCTGGATTCCAATGGGATGCAGCCGAAATAACCAATGATTCGATTCTTGATCGAGTATTTACTCCAACAAAAACAACTCAAATTGATGACATGTTAGAGCTAGACTGGGATGATTCATCTTTAATGATGGATGAACCTAGTGGTCATATAAGTCAATTGATTTCCGATGAGAACATTGACCAAACGGCATTGGGTAGAAATGATATGATGGAAACTATTGCAGAAGAGTATCTAGATGAGGATGAGATGACACAGTCTCCAAGTGCTCTATTACAATTTTTAAGACAAAATTATCAAATTACTGATATATCATCTGTTTCTGATATAGATGATTTACCACCATCTTATACTATAGAGGGAGAGATGTTATTAAAGAAAAGGATTATAAAGACTACTAACGATACTGGGGAGACAGTAATAGAAGAAAGTGAACGTCTAATGGTAGAAACGCCAGTTCATAGACCTTTAACAAGATCTCGTGGGAAAGTAACGGAACATGAGCATGTTATGAGCACACCACTTGAATGGAGGAGGAAGAAGTAATGTGTAAATTGTAATTGCTCAGAAAGTTTTTTTCTTCTTCTTTTCTTTCTTATTCTACCCTGTCCTATTTGGAGCCATGAAAACGGTAAAGCCGGAGGAGGAGCGGAGCATATATTGATTGAATGAGATAGGTATATGGTTGAATAAAATTGTTATATCTCAAATTGTTTGAAATTTAAATTGCTTGCTTAAATTCAATTTTGCTTTAAAATCCATCATACTAAGACAATTGAGTGCAAATTAGCTAAATTTCTCAATAAATTATTGTTTAGAGATTTATTATCATTTCATTTATTTAATAATTATTTTATTTATATTTTTATGATTTCATTATATTATTTATTTATTAATAAGACTACAGTTCCAGTTCTTGAGGTGGTGACGGACTTTTAATGTCGGTCCCGGCAGTGAGAGGAGCTGGAACTGAGAGTCATTTTCTTACTAATATTCTTAGACATTTTCTTATCTTTTCTTCCCAGAAAACTGAAAAATGAATCATTCTACCAAGACAAAAATACGTCAACCTCTTAGTTGTAGGTAGCTCTGAGGTCAGAATGTTTATAGAAGGAAGGGAACTTCTCAGACGAGAATATGGAGTAGAGGTGAGAGTGGAATATCGGTCAGGATGCACTTTGGACTATTGCTTAGATCAAATAAAAAGGCAAATGAAGCCCACAACTCATCTAATTATTAGTTTGGGCTCTTACTCCTTATGGATGGCGTCGTACTAGTATAAGAACCCGAGGCAAGCCAGACACCACCATTTTCCGCCCTGCCACATTTTTCTCAATTGCAAGACATACCACGTCACATGAATCAAATTATGAGGTACGTATACCAAGTGAACCCCAAGTGTATGGTTTATTTAGCAATCCCCGCCATCAAAGATTTGTACACCTTTAATCAAACCAGGATTGTTCGTGCTTGGGGTGAGAAGTATCGGAATTTTTTGAAGGATCATGTTGACTATAACCCAGAAAGGATGCGTAAACATTCTGTTAACCTTTATCATCAGTTTACGTCACTGTATCAAGATGTGTATTACTGGGAAGGAAAACACCTCATATATGGCAATAGTGCGTTAAACTGTTATATTAAAAAAAGACCTGATGCCGTACATCACAAGAGGAGAGGGGTAGAACATGTCAATTACCTCCAAGGAGTAACGGATATTTTAAACTCTGAATTGCTTCCCGACGGACTACATGGGAACCAATTATTCTTTAAGTATTATTGGAAAAGAAATAAAAGTATTTTAAAGTCCATCCGTGAAATTAACAACATTCCACCTCCACCTGAAACTCCAGTAACACCTTCAAGGAAACCTTTGTTGGGGGATGCCCCTACAGTCTCGCTTCAAACCAACGATGCAAACAGACGAGTGATACATCCTTCCTCAAACTATCCGAATGTGGAACATGATGAAGTTCCAGATCATGTATCTCAAATATTATACCATTTTACGGACCTTAATCAACCATCCACTTCTCGTGGGGTCTTTCTAGTCAGGGTCTCTTTATACCACCTACACGTGAGGGGAATATTACCTCACCAGACACCCACACACAATGTATAACTCAAATGCCTTCTTATCCTTCTTCCTATCAGTATTGCATGCCTAAATCTTTTATTAACCCACATGATTATTCATTTTAGTTACACACAATATGATAGTGATGATGCTGATACGGAGGCGAGCATAACTGTTCGCGACTTTATTAATGAACGGAAAAGGAGAAGAAATAGTAATAGCGGAGAGTTGATCAAAGATCTTGACAAAATAATTAAAAATGCAAAAAAGGAACAAGAGATATTGAAGAGACGAAAGTACGAATGAGTAAAAGTCAATCTAGTTGAAGTTTAAGTGGGGAGGAATATAAAGGGAGTGTTGACCTTAGTGGAATTGGGACTGAGAGAGTCTCAATCCCACTGGTCAAATCGAATTATTGGAGAGACTTTTCCTGTAATTATTAGTGTTAGGTTAGGGATACTAAACTATTTTTTTCTTTTTTCAGTCAAATCTAAGAGCTTGTATTGTTAATATTAGTTAATGAAAGAATTCCAAGTATTAAGAATATATTATAACTTATAAAATCAGTGTATTTTTAATATATATAAAGGAATTATAAAATAAAACTAAGACTGAAAGTTGTGGTGATAAAAAAGAAGCAGTACCGGAGGAACAGAAAAAACTTAAACAAAATTAAAATTTTGTAACCAAAAGGGTAATTATCCTTAAAGTACTTATAATACCGACCATGAAAGACAAAGTTTTAAAAATAAAAATAAACAAATCGTAAAACTTGAAATTTATGTAATATATATATTTGACAGTGTGAAACTTGTGATAGGACGCCTTCCATACAAAGTGTACGTTCTTATAACCCTTAGGAGACATTCTCCACTCATAAGGTAAAACGAAATTAATATAATGTGATAATTGGAGTATATATATAATATATATATATATAATAATTATATAATAATAGTAAAAAGTGTAAATTTTTATTTTTGTTTGTTTTTTTATATAGGGTTTTATTTAGGAGTTTTCACACAATTAATTCTATATCAAAGTATTGGAGAACATAGATGAGCGTGATCATACAGACGATTTGAGAATAAATTAGAAGCCTACAAAGCAAAAAGGATTGAAAGTGATCCTTACATTTAAAAGATAAGATTGTTAATTTTTAGGTAAAACTTCTTTACACACCTTACTAACCACTTCATTCCAGGTGACGGTTCTTCTTTCAGTTGGGACTCAATCCATAAATTGTCCAGTCATTTCCTTAAGAACTGGCGGAACTTTTTTTTTTTTTTTACATCATATACACCTTTATTGTTAGAATAAATTATAGTATGTATGTAAAATAAAGATTTTTACAAGTTAATAGAACTTATTATAGGGTGGGTAATTAAAGTTTGTAATAAAGCATAAAATCATTATTGGTGTGCTCACTTACCTGTGTGTGAAGCTCTTAGTGTGTTTGTTGTGATATACGGATCGCTCAACTCAACATCGCGTCAGACGGGTCCTGAAGAATTGCTGAAGGCCTTACTTGAATTTTGAATGGCCAAAGGAGAGAAAACATCTCCACGCCATCAAAGTGTAAGTACTAATTTAATTTGTATCGGGGTTAGGTTATTGGAGGGAAATTTGGGCGCCATTGTATACCAACACATTGACACTGCCTATAATTCAGATCCCCACATTCCCTGACTTCCCCTTACATTGTATCTAAATAATTCGTAATTCCTCAAACGAGTTTTAAATTAAATCTTAATACCTCAAACGAGTTTTAGTTTAAATCGTAATACCTCAAACAAGTATTAAAATACCAGAGGTACATCTAATTAATTCGTAATTCCTCAAACTAGTTTTAAATTAAATCGTAATACCTCAAACGAGTTTTAATTTAAATTGTAATATCTCAAACGAGTTTTATAACTTGTAAGGTTTTATCTAAACTTGACTTAAATTTCTCAAACGAGTTCTGTAACTTGTAATGTTTATCACAATTCATTTATTCAACAATGTTTTTTCTCCAAAACATAAATAAGCTTAATCAAGTTTATTTCACTCAATGTAGTTTTGGTAACTAATTCGTAATTAGGTTTTATCAATTAAGTTATTCAATAAAATATTCTCACTAGATCAAATCTAAATTAACATTCAAAACAATATATCCTGATAAACTCACTATTATAGTTTTTTAGAAAACTTCAAATATTTCAAAATGTCTGATTACTTCAACAGTCAATCTTCAAAAACAAAACTGAGAACAGAATTTATGTTCGACCTTTCAAGGACGAAGCCGTGAACAGAATGTCTTGTCTGCTTTCAAAAACTGTTTAACTAAATTCTGGCAACCCAGCAAGTTGCCATCTTTTAGCATAAAGACTATGTTTTCTTAGCATTTTCCATGGGATATTTAAGAAAATACCTTTTTACTTTTGCTTCTAGCTACTTTCCAGAATATTCTCTTTGTTTACATTTTCTACCTGTGGGCAGCCATCTTGTTTCTTATTTTTCACGTTTCTTCTTATTTCTTGTATATATCATCTTTCTTGTATATTTTCCATTTCTTTTATGCCGTCTTCATAATTCAGGAACAAAATACATATATGCTTGATTTATTTCTCTTGGTTTTCTCAAAATATCATTATTTCCTGAGCGTTTGAACTTGCAGCCCTAATTCTGGCTCTATGCTAAACTTGATTTATTTGCTATTTCTGTTGCCTTTTCCTTATTTCTTGCATGTCTGACTCTCTCTCTCTCTTATTTCTATCGATTTACATATTTCTTATATTTCTTTATTCCCAGTTTCTAAAATCTCCAAAATTTATATTTCCTAGGTCACCACCATTATAATCTAAACTTCTGTTATACTTTCACCTCAGGGCTAGGGTGGCTCCTACCACAACGCTAGAAATGGACTTTTCTTACCGGTAAAAAATCTATATAACTGAAAGTTTCAGCAGAATCGGCTGAAAATTAAAAAAAAAAAAATTTTAAGTATAATTTGCCATTTTAACCCAGGCCGGCAACCCCGGTTTTCCCTGATTTTTGGCCGGGGCCGGGGCCCCGGTCGGCTCATACTGGCAGCTGTATCTTGGTGGCACCAACCCCATCACCGGAGGCCACCAACTCCTAAGTGGTGATGGGGGAAGGGGTTGATGCGGGGCTATATTTGGAAGCCGCCCCCCGGGGCTTCTCCGAGGCTACTTTTGTAGAGGCCATCATTTAGTTATTGTTTTTTAATTTTCTTTAAAGGGTGTCTGTATTAATGTTTTGTGTGTGCGAAGGAGAGTTTACTCCAATTTAGAAGAAGGTGAACGCGATATATATATATATATATATATATATATATATATATATATATATATATATATATATATATATATATATATATATATATATATATATATATACTAGGAAGACGAATTATATGGGCTAGCTTAAGGAATTCCTTATTGTAACTTTTATATATCGAAACTAGATTTAATTTTTAATCTAAAAGTTTCTCATAATTCTTCACCCAAAAAGTAAGGAGTATCGGAGTATCGGCCAAGTATCAGCCATATTAACCAATACTGATACCGATACCCCATAAAATAGCCGATACTGCCGATACCGATACTATCGGTACATCCCTATTTACACTATTACAATATTTCAAGAAATAGTAATATTTTTTTTTAATTCAATATTGGACTGAGAACCAATTATAATTTTTGCTATTAATTTATATATTTAATTAAGAGGTTTTGATTTAAATACAGTAATATTGGTGACCCAATTAATGGCATTAATCGAGGGATGCCTGTATTTAAGTCACTGGATATATATATATATATATATATATATATATATATATATATATATATATATATATATATATATATATATATATATATATATATATATATATATATATATATATATATATATATATATATATATATATATATATACTAGTTTGACTTAACCTAACCTAGACTTAAAATTCACTTTGACACTGATGCAGCAACATGGTACTGCATACCAAATGATAATACATCAATGATGCCATATGATGGATCATTAAATGATCATACTTATTACTCTTTTTTTTTTTTAATTACATTTTTTTATTTTTTTATGTTTTCAATGTACAGAATCATTTTCTGCACTCCAATTTACTGAAAAAAAAATTATTTTAGATCATTTCATTTTCCATTTTCATAGTTTTGATGTCTTAAGGAAAAAAAAAAGCTTAGTTAAACCCAAGTATTACTGGAAATTCTCAAAATCATTATATAAACTTATATAATGTTCTATCACTGCTAATGTTAAAAGGTTATCTATCAGATATGGCCTCATTTTCCAATGAATCAATCATATTTAAGTTAGATTCTGTCTACCTAATTTCATGAAAAATAGTGTAAATTCATGTATACAGCAAGTATCAATACTACGGGTGGAATCAGTAGATTCACAAATACTGCCAGTGTAAGGTTTCTAAGTTTGCTGATGATACCAAAGTGGTTACCTCAGTAAGGAATAATGATGGATGCATAAAGCTTCAAGGTGATCTAGATAGACTTCTTGGTTGGGCAGAGAGGTGGCAAATAAACTTTAATAGTAAAAAATGAAAAGTTCTTCATGTAGGTTACCCAAATGAAGGATTTAATTATGAAATGAATGGGGAGTGACTTGAGACTGTGGATCAAGAAAAGGATTTAGGTGTGATTATTAGCAGTAATCTGAAGGTGGGTGATCAATGTTTAGAAGCAAGGAATAGAGCTAATAAGATGTTAGGTATAATTAATTGCAATGTAGTTTACAAGAGTAAAGAGGTTATAAGCAAGCTATATAATAGCTATGTTAGGCCAGCATTAGAGTATTGTGCACAGGTTTGGTCTCCTCATTTAAGAAAAGACATAGATATGCTGGAGAGAGTACAACATTGAGCAACAAGGATGATTTCTGGCTTTGAAAATAAGAGCTATGAAGAGAGGTTGGAGTTAGGAATATTCTCAGTTGAAGAGATTTCTCAGAGGGGATATGATACAAGTTTACAAAATATTTGCATCTGACAGTAATACAGAGATTGAAAAATACTTTATAGTGGACCGTGGAAGAGTAACTAAAGGACATGATAAGAAAATTAAAAAGAAGCCATGCCATCTCAATCTAAGAAAAAACTCTTTCAGTAATAGAGTTGTTAATTTTTGGAATGGATTGCCACAAGAGATTGTTGACTGTGATTCTCTTGTCAAATTTAAAAGGGGGCTAGACAGATATATGGATGGTTTAGGTATTATATAATATAACTTGACTAAGCCAAATTGGCGGGTATATATAAATTTTTAGATCAACAGATCAACCTATGACTAAGCCTAATGGCAGTTTTTTTGTAGTGGGTGATGGTTCATTGAATATTGCATATATAATTAGGCTTAGTTTTACTTTTATCTTTGCATTAATGAACTGATAACTAGGGATGGGATAGACATAGTCTTTTGTGCATGTATTAGTATTGTTATTGTTATTATTTGTTTGGACTGGGACAGTCTCGATAGGCCCTTGTGGCTTCTAACTGTCTCTATTTTCCCATGTTCCTATGTTCTCCAGTGTCAATTCACTTTCTGTGGCCTGGCCATAAGCATAAGTTTCACCTTTCTATTTAACCTTCTTTTGCTTTTTTCCCCCATCAAAATTAAACTAATAATACAGACCAAACTCGTAAGGCTCAAAAGTGGATTATCATTTAAATTGAAGTACAGTCCCTATAAAGCTAAATCTGACTGTACTTAAAATAAGAACAGGTAAATTCAGGGGAAGTACTAATTAAAAGGTAAATTAAATATACTTAAAGACTAAAGAATTTAATACTAGGGCCTAATTAGGCTATGTGACTATCTACTGTACCAAGGCCAAATATCTAACATGAGCATATGCCACACTCCAATAGCCGAAAAATACCATCCACAACCCACCATAGTAGCTGCGTTCAGAAACCGAGCAAAAGTGAGCGCTCGCTAAAATGCGAATACGTCAATTTTATTGGTAGATAATAAGCAGCCAATCACCAAGCTCTTAGATGGAGTTGATGACGTAGCGATCCTCTCGATTTTCTGAACGCTTAAAATTTGATCACAGATCACAACAAAACAAACTTACGAACAAACAACAACGAAAACAAACACCTATATGTAAATTTTGATGTACCGTACTTTATATATATATATATATATATATATATATATATATATATATATATATATATATATATATATATATATATATATATATATATATATATATATATATATATATATATATATATATATATATATATATATATATATATATGATAGAGATAGAGAGAGAGAGAGAGAGAGAGAGAGAGAGAGAGAGAGAGAGAGATATATATATATATATATATATATATATATATATATATATATATATATATATATATATATATATATATATATATATATATATATATATATATATATATATATATATATATATATATATATATATATATGAGAGAGAGAGAGAGAGAGAGAGAGAGAGAGAGAGAGAGAGAGAGAGAGAGAGAGAGAGAGAGAGAGAGAGAGAGAGAGAGAGAGAGAGAGAGAGAGACTTTCATGCCTTTCAATGGATACATAATTGATGTATGAAAATATTTTAGTATTAAATATAAAATATGTGAAAATAAATATTAGATTTCCTTGAACGAATATTATTTTACCATTTTTCAGTGCTATATATGAACACCAGAAAATTCTATTAATCATTATTTTTATTTGTTACACTCATTTTAGTGAAAAGGCCAATCTTTTCGGCCTCCTTTTTTCATCTAATTCTACCCTGGATGATTCTGGCATCCTTCCTCCTTCTACTTCTTCTCTCAGGTGTCCCTTGTCTTTACTCGTGATCTCAAACGATCAGGTGCATGGGATCCTGAAATCTATGAACATAAGGAAGGCAAGTGACCCGGATGGAATTTGTTTTGAGAGAGTGTGCTTCCGAGCTGGCTCCTGCCCTCGTTTAACTCTACTCTCTGTGGCTTAATACTAATACTTTTCCTGTGCTGGAAGAGTGCATATGTCCAACCAATCCCGAAAAAAGGAAGCCGCTCTGAACCTTCTAACTATCGCCCTATTGCTCTTACTTGTATTCTCTCTAAAGTTTTTGAAACTATCCTTAACCATTTGGAATCTCACTCCCTTCTCTCAGATCACAAGTATGGCTTCCGTCGCTCGAGGTCTACTGGTGATATTCTTTCCCATCTTACTGATCTATGGTCTTCTTCCCTTAAGGGACTACGGGGAGTCTTGTGTGGTGGTGATTGACATTTCCAAGGCTTTTGACTGAGTATGGCATGAGTCGCTGCTCTTTAAATTCCCTTCCTTTGGGTTTCTTCCTTCTCTTTGCTTACTCATGTCTAGTTTCCTCTCAAATCGCTCCACTTGTTGATGGAGCGACTTCTTCTTTCCCTATTAATTGTGGTGTTCCTCAGGGTTCTGTTCTTTCTCCTACTTTATTCTTACTTTTCATCAACGACCACCTCAGCTGTAATTCAAACTCTGTTCATTCTTATGCCGCCGACTCAACTCTCCATTCTTCTACCCATTTCAAATCTGCTCCTTCTTTTCCTTCTAGAGTTGCTTCTCGTCTTCAATTTTCTGATTCCATTCTTTCCGATTTGGATGAGATTTCCCGGTGGGGCCACCGCAACCATGTGAAATTCAACTCTGAAAACTCAACTTCTTCACATCTCTCTCTCAAAAAACACCTCCCAACTTTCCTATCTCCTTCCATGTCTCTCCCGTCTCACCTGTGTACATAAATATTCCTGGTCTGAACAAAAACAATAAATTATCTTGGAAACTCCATATCACAACGGTTGCTAAGGTGGCCTCTAAAAAGCTGAGGGTTCTGTTCAGGTTGAGGGAATTTTTTTTTTTTTTTCAGAACAGTTACTTCAACTATATAATGGTATTATTTGGGGTGGTTCCGGTTCCACGCTTCTTTTGGATAAAATTGAGTCTAAGGCTGAGACTAATAAACTGTCCCCTACTTTCAAACTCCCTTTCTCTTTCGACGTGAACTTGGCGCACTCTTTTTCTATAGGTACTACGACAGCAGATGCTCGAGGGAGTTTACCTCTCGCAATCCAGCACCATTGCATGACATGAATTTTGTGTGAGCTTGGCAAACTCTTAGACTTGCATGTTGTGGTATTTTCTTTCCAGTCACCTCTGTTCTGTGGAACACCCTTCCTTCGTCTGTTTTTCCTGCTGTATTTAACCTACCTCTCTTTAAATCCTCTGTCTGCGCCCACCTGAGGGATCTACGTTAGGTTCGGAATTGGATGGGTTTTTTCATCTCTTAATTATGCCCCCTCCTTGAAAAGGGCTCTGCCCGTGAGTAGTGGCGACATAAAAAAATCATAATTGATTCATAATCCTATGATTTTTTAAAAAAAATTATTGGCAAGTTTGTTCCAGAATTTTTGTGAATACTTTCAAGTAACTTCTATTCTGTGGAACTCTCTGACATCATTTATTTTTCCTGCTGCATTTATACTTCCTCTTCAAAGCATTTGTCTGTGTTCACATGAGATATGCGTTAGAGTGGGATTGGGTGAATTTTCTTTTATTTTATATTTCTGGCCCCTCCTAGAAAAGGGCTCAGCCCGTGGGAGGTGGTGAACTGTAAAATAATATATATATATATATATATATATATATATATATATATATATATATATATATATATATATATATATATATATATATATATATATATATATAATAATATATATATATATAATGGGCGCGTTTTTTTTTTTTTTTTTTTTTTTTTTTTTT